>WBMZ01007965.1:0-178757 GCA_013400975.1 Atrichornis clamosus | reverse complement strand
CCAGGGTCAACCCACAACAGCAAAATTTGCAGCATTTTCAATTCCTTCTGATTTGTGGATCAGTAACCACTTCTCAGTGAAGATACTGATCCTTTTGTATTTTCATACAGAAACCCCTGGGTAGCAAAAAACTTTATTTTACACTACAGGCTGAAAACACATCAGCTGTTACAATACAAAACACATACCAGTGTTTCTTTCTTGGTAACCGAACAAGATACTATTCTTAAATGCAAATCTAAGATTTGTGGTGCAGTTTGCACAGTCTTCCTGTGGCACTTAAACTGCTTGTGACAAGCATCTGTGGATTTAAGATGACTGTAGAGAAACAAAACTAATGGTCGAGATGTGAAGTCCATAGATTAAACAGGCAACTTAAGAACACAATCTGCCAAAAAAAATCTGACTGACCAAGCTATGCAACACACAAGTTGCAGCAGGCCAGTGTTAGGGGAGCTCCTCTGAAGATGCTGGCATTGATGACTACTGAGCAGCAAGAAGGTAGGACTGCCTTCATCTTTGCAGAGAGAAGCTACATTTATGGACCTGGATCCAAATTATCCCCAGAGCAGCAACAGCTGATGGCAACCATTAGAGCAGCCACCTTCCCATCACCCCTTGGGTGGTGCACGGGATGCCAACTTCCCCGGTGCTGCTAGTAGTAGTAGTAGTAGTAATGTTTGTAGTGAGTAACGGGTCAGGTCAGCACGTGCATGAGCTGGAACAGTTTTCATTTGTAGGCATGTGCTGTTTTGTTGCAAATGTTAGGTTAGACCTAACTTGTGCACAACTGAAGCAGCAGCTATGACTAATGATAACAGCTGGAATACTTCTCTAGGCAATAGTGGATAGGATAACTCAACATGAATTTTGCTGGCCATCATCTGATCCTACCACAGGTAACGTTGCAAACTCAATGTTCCAAGGCTGCAGCTGTCCTGCAAGGCCTCAAGAACTCCTGATCGATCACCTTGAAGACCAGAGTCACTTATCCTGCTTGTAATCTTGTACAATGCTTGTTTACAGAGAAAATCCACACAAGCCTCGAGAAAGCAGAAACTTTTCAGCTGCTGCGCACAGCTCCGCATCATTCACATTTGGAAAGAATTTCCACAGTAGGCCTTGGTGTAACTATTTTCACAGGAGCTCAGACTTTTGTATTGTCTAAACATATTGAACGGGTAAGATACCAATTTCTTAAACCCACATGGCTTTTTCTAGTATAACTTTCCAGCAGAAACACAAATCTTATCTAATAGGATAAGTTACACATAAATTTAAACATAACATAGATAAGCATATTATTTGCAGTTGGGAAATAGGCTATGTTACTTAGCAGATATACTTAAATGGATCTGTAGTCACATTTGTAGATTTCTTCAATACACTTAACTTGCAATGCAAATATTTAACTGCACCATGAACGCACAGGACTTACTAACCAATGAGATCCTCTACTCGACTGTGCTATGTGCAGGAAAAAGGAACTAAAACTAATACTTCTTTATACCACAAATAAATTTTGTGATTGCTTTCTTAACTCTTACTGTGGAAAAATGTGGTGCAAGCCACACCAAAACAAATATCCGAAATATCTTCATGTATTGAAAGCAAAAAAGAAATTAAGCCATATATCCTATTGCCCCTTTATATTACAGTAGTGGAAAAATACTGAGACTAAGAACATCTTTCCCCAAAAGTTGCACAAAATCTGAGATAATTGAAATACTTTTTCCACTAGTAGTATAAGAATATCTAGTTTGTCAAATATATTCATAATCACATTCTCAAATATTTTATACTGACTAAACAGTTGTGGGTGCCAAACTTTTCATAATAAGTAGACAGACTCAGGGAAAAAAAGCATTCCTTTAAGAAATGTCAATAAATATGCAGGACTCACTCCAGCTGAAGCTTTCATTAAGGTATAATGCCTGTATGGAAGAAAGCACATGCTTCTGACTCAGTAGTCTTGCTGTCCCATGAGATGCAAGAGGGTTTATGGTATTACTAGTATTAATATTTAACATGAAGGAATACAAATCTGAATTGCTAAGAAGCTACACTGTTTTCAGAATATTTTCTGACCTTTTCTGAGGCCTGTGCTTCATACCCACGAGCAGAAAACAAGACATTTTTGAGGAAATAATTTCTGAATATCTGCTATACACTTTATAAAACAGGTATTGAACATATGTTCTGAAAAACATACCAGCTAAGAAAAGAATTCAGAACTTTTTACTTTTAAATGCAAACTTAACATTCCACTGGCCCATAGCAGGACACATGGATGACTGTTCATATTTGCAACTGAAGTAAAAAAAAAAGAATTTCAAAATGACTTCACAAGATAGCTACAGACTCAATGAATAAAGCATTTTGAAAAAATAGCTCAAAAGGAAAATTGGTTACATAAGCACACATGAGAACAACTCAGGTTGCTGCCTTTACATTGGATAAAATTTATATTTTATATTTCTATTTTTGAAAGGTTCAAACTATGAAAATCTGAAGGTAAAACTAAGTAGCTATGAAATAAAAAGATTTTAAAATAGAGAAGAATATGAAAATATTAAATACTTGAGTGAAACTGCACAAGTTAGATTAGCACGTTTTAAATCTACTCACAATGATTTAACACCACAGAAAAATGACAAAACAAATGTAGACTAAAAAAAACAAATGCAGAAAATTTTATGCACTTACAGAATACATTGCTGGGGGAAAAAGTCAGGAACACAACAATGTGTTCACCGAGATAAAATTTAGCTTGTGGGGGGAGGGAAGAAGAGGAGATGACCTATCTTTACTCTTCTGATCGCCAGAAACACTGTCAAATAAAGCACAAGCATCATGGCTCAGGTTCCTGGAAGTTTCTGAAGATAACATTGGTCATGCTTTCACTGGGAAGTTTAAGTAGTACGGAAATCTTAGTATTTCTGATCCAGTTTTGATCCTCACTTGAAGTTAGCCAATGGCTTAGCCACTTCTGCTGGGAGCCAGTGTCAGTCACTACTGAGGAGTAACCACAAATTAGCTGAGATTTATTCTGATTGTTTCCAATGAAAGACCTCAAAGCACTGCTCAAAAGCCATTATCATCCTCGCAAACATGCCATGCAGTGCCACACAAGCAGCCTTACACAAATCAAAATGCCTGGACAAAATCTATTCAATTCATCCCCAACAGTGGAACTCTGCCACGTTTCATATCCCTTTCCCAAAGAGGAAATACAAGCGCACCCAGTTTCAGCTCACCTTGTGCTGACAGTATTGCTGTTCACTTGCCACTTCACACATCCAATTAATAAAGCCTGTTGGTTATTCGGGAGATTTAGGTCAACCTTTTATCAGCTTTTAAGCAGCACCAGTTAGTGTTGTTAGTTCTTTAATTGCTAACTGGACAGGAGAGACAGATCCATAGGTTTAGTGGTATTTCCTTTTCAAGTTTATCATACTTTGCGTGCCACTTTCTTGCAGAGGAGTTTAACAGTTTAAATGTGCACAATCTTAAAACTGCAATAGAAGGAAAAAAAAAACCCCAGGTCTGTTGCATTCTAGTTCTTTGTGCCTTTATTTTTTAATGCACATAATGAAACAAAGGCCCTCATTTCCAAAACAAACTACCCGAAGAATACAGAATATGTATTCTTGGAGCATTATGATTTCCAATTAGTACTACACCTGCAAGGCAGTCAACAAGAACAGCCTTCATTTTCACTTGCTAAACTTTTCATTTACCCTTTTCTCCTGCTAGGAAATCCTAAAGGCACAAAACTAAACCATTTTTCTCCTCTAACACAAAATCATTTTACATTTGGCAACCAGCTCTAGCCCACATCTAATTCAGATTGACATGTTGAAGTTACTACCTGAAGTCCAAGCCCCACAGGACTCTGCTGCTGACTGTCAGTCCCAAGTACCTCTTTTTCTATGCATGTTGCTGATCTGCTGCTACGCTGAGGTCTGCATTAAACTCCTGGACAACAGGAAGCAGACAGGTTTACAGCCTGCTGTAGGATGATACAAATTGAAAACAATCCCAGAAGACAGTAACGCCAAAGCTGGCAGACATTGTAAGAGCCCCTGAATTTTGGCTTCAGAACTATCAATCAGGAGCATCTCACTGGCAGCATTCCCAGAAGCCCCATAATGAACCACAAAGTTCAGAGCAGAGAGAGGTAACAGTAAATAGAGAATGCTGGGGGAAAATAAAAAAACATTCACCCTCTCAGTGAGAGCAGTTCAACTCATAGTTGTCACCACTTGATTCCACACCGTGCCCGAATATTTTCATAACTTTGACTGCTGCCATCCCTGATGATCATGCAGGGTTTTTGTTGGTAATGTAAGCTGCTTTCATGATACTACTATGAGAAGAAGCTATTTTAGTTCAAAACACTAATTCATGATCCCTTCTGAGTTATACTCAAGTTTTCAGAGCAATTTGTAAATGGCTAACAAAAAATCGTTTTCCTATAATTTTTCACTTAAAAGTCGTATCTTAACTTTAGTCAGGGAAATTTCAAAAGCTCAAAAGAAGCTACTTAAAATTGATTTAAAGATTGCAGTTACTAACATCCACGAGAATAGAGAAAAAAAATCTAACTAAACTGAAATATGGATAATATATATATATCTATATTAGAAAAGTAAACTTACTTCTTTAGCCTTGCTGGACAGTTCACTTTTATACCGTTTTAGCCAAACAGTGCTATAACTGCACAGAGCTAAGTAGAGACCACCATATTAAAAAGAGATAGTGCAATTTTTCTCCTGTGCATATCTTGTTGTCTGCTCCCATTTTAAGTGTGTAGAAGAAATATGTGGTGTAGGTACATGTCTTCTTAATACCGAAGAACTTTTTTTTCAAATAAAAATATTGGAAAAAAAAAAAAATCACAATTTCTAATGCTATCTTTGAAAATCCAAATTATATTGATTTGACACTCCAAATCAGGAAAAAGAACTCACAGGTAATGGTTCCTACAACTGAACTTAACACACAAGCAAAGGAGTTAAAGGATTGCCCTGTTTGACTGAGAATGGTTCACAGCTGCAGAGATCTCTCAATGGCCTGTTACCACAGCACCAAAGATTCCCAGAAAAATGGTTAAGTTAATACCTCATTTAGTCCACTGTAGAGATGAGAATTATACATCATTATCACAATGTGCAATCCAATGCACTGCATTTTTTCCATAAATCATGCACCCAAACACAATTCTAAAGCTTAAGTCTCTGGGCACAAACCTATGGATCACGGTCTTTTATAGAAATGTTTAAATCAGGGCTCAAAAAAATGACATGATGCGTGTCTAAAAAAATGTCACCGAGATAAGACCTGTAATTTCTTTTCAGTTGAATTATTTGTAACTTTCAGTTATTTCTCTTGGCCTGGAGGGAAAAGAGCAATCTCCAGTTAGGGTTATGACACACAGGTTTCCTTGCCTTAAACGTTCACTTAGAGACAACACAGTCCATGCACCTTCAAAAGATGTAAACAGATGTCTAAACAACTGTCTTACTTCAAGAATAATGTTCAGAGTGCTCCATATCTTCAGAAATAGGAATCTACCTTAAAGCCTGTTTTCACAGATTTAAAGCCATGAATTCAGGTCCCCAGGAAACTACTGAAAACTCTGAATCTTTAGATATTTTATTTACCAAACCGCTTCTCTTACACAAGCAGGTAGAATTCCCCTGAAAAATAAAGGTCACATTTGTGCACCTTTTTACGAAAAAATACCTCATGTTCTGATAATGCCTTCTTTTCCATATATACCAACCACTCTGATTATTTGGCAACAACACAAGGATACATCTTCAAGAAGGAGTAACGCACATAAAATACAAATGCAATCTCTGAAATGATTAGCACAAATGAAGCAGCTGTTGCAGTGTGTGAAAGCCAGCACCCTCAAAGTTCTCAACTTGTTAAAGCATGATCCAGCAATACAAAATGAAGGGCAGCTCGGTCTTGTCAAGACTTTGGTAAGGCCAGCAGAGCAGAATAGTTTGATGTCCCTTTTCACTAAGTCAAGGGAAATGGCCCTGTTCTCTATTTTGGCCATTGCTATTACATGTAAATCCCATTACAAAAAAATTTGTTGTAGACAGTTTAAACTTTGGAGACTGTGTACTTGTAACTCCATTCCTCATTACAGAAAGCAACATACTATCTTATTATTCATTATGATCTAAAGGTTTTCCTGTGCCCTTTATTGTAGTTTTTACACATAGGGTCATTCCAAAACAAGAAATTAGATTTTGGGTTTTTTTCAGTAATATAAATGTATTTAAGTTTTGTTCATTCTTGGACTGGGGAACAAAATGCATATTAAAATAAAACAAAAACTTATATGGCATTCTGTGGGAGGAGTGACCATGGAATTCAGAATCTCTCCTTTAAAGCGTAATCTTAGAGGAAGAAACCAAAAGCAAATGCAGTGTTTTCACAAGGAACCATATTTCTTATGTCACATGAATGTTTGCTATGTTGGAATAATCTGCAGGACTGAACATATTAATGGATAACTGAATTTTCCATCCTTGCTGCCTACACACATTCTACTGCTTTAAAAATAACACAATTTCTATTTTAGCAAATTTTGCTACATATTGAGTTTATTCTTCAGTAAGACAAACAACTCATTTCAAGTGAAATGATCAGCTTCAACACCTACTCACTTCTAGCTGCTTAGCTTTTTATTATTTACACTATCTAGTTGCAATACTGAATAAATTTTTACTCTTCTCCAAAACATCAGGTTCTCCAGATCTTTCCCTTATCAACAAAGGTGGGAACTTGAAGCAAAGGCAAACCTGTTCACTTTTACCTTACAGGCCAGAACTTATTTTAAAAGTAGGTATGAAATACCGAAACCAACTGCTCAAATGCCAATAAAAGGACTACCACAAACACACATCAACTAGTTCTCCATGAGAAAAATACCCACACTGGACCTACACTGCTTTAAACCTTAACCCTGAGGCACTGGGTTAAGGGGAAAAAAAAAAAAGTAATGCAAGCAAATACAATAATGCAACAAATAGACAAACAAAATACTTAATTGAAAAATACAGCTGGGGTCACTCTCCTCACCCAGTTCATTCAAAAGGAGGAAAAACAAACTGGTTTAACTTGCACTCCTAAACACAACATAAGGGAAGACAAGTGGACAAACTGGTCTCTGATAACACTGTTTAAAATGTACCATTTACATTAGTGCTGCTGCCTATTTGTACTTCTGAATAACAAAATCCTTTGGAAAGCACAGAATCACAGGCACCTCGATTTGGCTTGTCCTAATTTGATGCTGAAGATGATGACTATTAGAACTACACAACAGAGTAGAGCAGCAAACATACGGATGATTCTCTGACAATTAGCAGTTCAAGTTACATTCTTACACTCTTCCAGTTTTAGCATTACATAGTCATGTTCTGCACTGCAATCTCCACCAGAACCAACCCACACGTAACCACTCCATTTCTTAATCTCAGATCCAGAGCTTACACCAATAATACTTCCAGTATCACTAAGACCCTCCTTGTGCTACAGATTTTGTTTCTCCTTCAGCATGATTGAGATGCCACTTTTCCTCAGAGTACCCCCTAACATTTCAGCAGAAGGCTAAGGTTCTGTTTGCACAACTGTCAAAAGACAGCAACAGTACCTTGTGACACAGCTGTTCAGAGTGTGTGAAGTGTTTTGCCCATACATTAAAACCAGAGATTCACTCATGTGTTGCTGTTGCTCTTCCCTCTTTTTCTGACAAACCAAAATGAGGCAGAACGCCTTAGAATTTCAAAATTACAAGCCTTCTAAAATACAATGGCATTTTGTTGCCCCTGCTAATCATTCCCTTAACGTCAGAGCACTGAACTTTAGAATAAACCTATTTAAAATATCATCTAAACTTACGTTACTTTGATTATTTTCTCTTCTTAGTTCTAGGCATAATTGTGATGAACACTCCACAAATTTCCACTCTCCACAGTCAAACTACCAATCACGGTATATTAAAGCTCTTGGGCAATCCGTTAGCTTGTCTCTAACAAGTGTTTTACCTCAATTTTTAGGTTAGCATTTATTATTTGCTACTTTAAAATGACATAGGAGTGGGTAGGGGATAAGATCTTTCCAAATAAGCAGTGATGCTGTGTAATAGAAATACTACTCCACAGCTGCATTCTAATTGACAAGTTGGCATTAGAAAAATCTCCCAATTCAAATGCAGGGAGAAAAAAAAAAAACCTTTTACAATTAATCCATTGGCTATTTTCTAGGGAAGAGCACTGATTAAAGCAATGCTACCTGAACCTGAAGAGAAAAATTCACCTTTGGGACCACAGCTGCATGTACCTTGAAGAATGAGTGGCTAATTTCAGACTGCATAAGAGCTATTTTCTTTCTACCCTTAACAGCTGCTAAGGGCCTGCACATATGGAGTCAATTTATCCTGGATCACTCTGGACAGCAGGAGAGTAAATAATGCAGAGGACAGGACACATGACACAGATATTTTGAAATACGCAAAAGAAAATCATACAGAGATTGGTTTACCTCCCTTCAAGGAATATTAAACCTGCCAGCTTCAAGCTGACTCCCACAAAAATATTCAAGCAAGTATTCCAGACTGATCCTAAAAATAGTATGAACACATTAAAATGGTGCAGTGCTTGAACTGAGAGCAAGTATTGAACACCCTGGCTCTGCAATCAACCAGCTTCATGTAGCAATCTTACTGCTCTTAACACGGAAAACTGCTGTGACCAAAACTGTTACCGAAACCCTCAGCAAGGTATCACAGCTATTTATTGGCTTATCCTAAAATAATATTTAATAGCTATATAACACTAATTAGATGTACACATTTGCATTGGTTTAGCAAATTCTGCTGGCCTACGTTGACAGAAAAAAGTATTATACAGAAAAAGACCTCTCCCCCCCTGCAATTATACCTTTTTAACCAAAGCAGATTTAAATGTCATTCAAAGGTAATTCCTGAGAGGCCTGCACACTTGCTGAGTTCCCTTCACTAATTAATGGATCATTAGTAGGAAAGAACCCCTAACTGTTCACCCCCCACACCACATACTCGCTTAGTTACCTTTGTGAAGCAATCAATTTGTCTTTCAGTCACTTTGGCCAAAATCCCAAGTGAATTGACTCAACAGGGAGAAGGGAAAAAAAAAAGCAAAAAAAGTTTTTTCATACACACATTTATGAAAATTCATAATTTTTATGACTGGCAAAGAAACTAGAAGCTAAGTGTTTCCAGCAAGAGTTAGGAAAGAGGATTTCAATAAACTATAGAGTCAGAAGTGATAGACTGAGTAAAGGAACAAAAAAGCTCTTCTTGGGATCACAAATACAGATACATCACTGAAAAGCTTTCCCTTTGTGTATCTTTTGAGAAAGTTAATTATATCATCACTTCATAATCACGACAGCTATGGGAAACAGCAAAACACTATCACAGCTGTTGTTTGCTTTTTCCAGACCATTGGAACAGGCACCTATTCCTTGCCTTTCAAAATACTTCTTTGCAGAGTTCCTAATGAACAAGTTCTCTCTGTGTTTATGCCCAATTGCCACATGAATCCACTTGGAGACAAAATATAAGCTTTACTGCCAGTTATCTTACAACAGAGATAAGACTGCTCTTCTTCTCTTCTTTTCACAAATCTATGAAAATAAAACACAAAAAACCCTTGCAGACTTTTTTTTTTTGGATGCACCTCAGTAAAACATACAACAAACAGACAAGAATCAGTGATGCCAGACAAGACAGAAGAAACACACTGGCTGCAAGAAAACATGCCAAGCAACTAGGTCACTTACTATATTTCTAGAGCTCTGCCTTCTTCTCAGGTTCCTGTTTCATGAACATCACTTAAGATACAAAGTCTCAGGCATTAAAGAAATCTAAGCCACGGAGAAGTATCTTCCTTTGAAACAATGCAGCAAATCACATACCTGAAATCTTCCTGTGGGTTAAAATTGCCTTCATTTTGATCCCGAAGTAAAGCAGCTGGGAGGCTACAACATATAAAATGTGGAAACACGCCTTCCAGGAAACAAGCCTTTGGACCTCCAGTGTTCACTTCACTACTGCTGCTAATGCAGCTTTTACATATATGACTAGGGCTCACACTAAATCTCATCTATAATCTACTATGATACTTATTTTTTAACTAAAAAAATTATACTTCACAAAACCATTGAATAAAGTGTCAAGACCTGAAGGCACTCGGGTCTTAATTCAGTCCACTCATAAAACACAGCTCTGAAAGCCAAAAGGGCCCATGAGAGCCTGCTGACCTTCAACAACAACCTCTTCAAAGCACAAAAACAATCCACTCCATCGTGCAGAAAAGTTGGTATGGCAGAAGACCTCCATGGGTTAACACAGAATTTCTGGATAAGGTCTGTTTGTTTGTTTAAAAAAAGGGAGTACACAGAAGGTAGGGGTAGGAAAATAAATACTTGGTAGGAATAGAGAAACATTGCTTGAGCTGGCAGCAGTCCAAGCTCAGCTGGAGTTGAGAGTGGGATGCTAAGGTATGCTGGCAACAAAAGGAAGAGTAAGAAAATTGAAGGCCTGCTGCTCCACTAGCAGGAGACATAGTGACAAAGTACATGGAAAAGGCTTAGACACTCAGTGTTGTCTTTGGCTGATTTTCTGCTGCTGAGGTCTGAGCCTAGTAGCAGAGTACCAGGGAAAAGAAGCATTACACACATGAGTAGAAGACCAACTTAGAAAGCTCTTAAGCAAGTGGGACGTATACAGCCACAGTACCCGACCAAATGTATTTTCCTGGGTCACCAGGAGAACTAAGGAGACAAATTTTCTTTCCAGAAGCCACATCCATCCAGCATATATTTGGAATAAGTAAATCAATCTGTTTTCTATAACAAGACATTTAGCTCTGTAAACAAGGGAAGAATACTGTTCACTGTTTGCCTTGACTTTAGCAAACTTCTAACACAGTATCTCAAAGGATCCTTAGACCTAAACTGTTGATACATGAACTGAGTAAGTGAGCTATAAAGTGAGTGACACAACAGCTGAACTGCTGACCTCAAAGGGATATAACCAAAGACACAATGTCCAAGTGGCCTCTAATGAAGTTTCTCCAGACCAGTATTGGATGTAAGGTTTGTCTGTAGTAATGACCAGAATGATCCAACAGAGTGACTCCTCAGCAAGTTCCCAAGGATACGGGAACTGGGTGAACTGGTTTATAAGTTAGAGGGAACACCTGCTATTCAGAAAGACCTCAGGTGGCTGGAGAAGTGGCCTGACAGAAACCTCCCATAGTTCAGCAAAACCAAAGTCCTGCATCTCTGGTGGAATAACCCCATATAGGCTGGAAGCCAACCAGATGGAAAACAGCTTTGCAGAAAAGGTCTTGGGGAGCAAGTTAAACAGGAATCAGCAGTATGACCCTTGCAGCAAAGACAACAACACACTGGGCTGTGTTAGCAAAAGTGTAGCCAGCAGACCAAGGGAAGTGATTCTTTCCTTTCATTTGGCACGTCTGAAGGATTCTGTCCAGCTTTGGGACTGCCTGTACAAGACATTAACATATGGGAGTGAAGCCCAGCAGAAGGCTATGAAGGTGAGTAGTGACCGGAGAATGGGGTATACAAGGAGAGGCTGAGAGCTGCATTTGTTCAGCCTTAAGGAAAAGTTATTAATGTTGTTACCAGCAACCTAATCAGAGGTTATAGAGAAGGCAGAGCCAGGCTCTTCTTCAAGATGCAGGACAAGAGGCAATGTACACAATCTACGTCTCCAGACAGACTTTTCAAAGAAAACTTTCAACAAGGTTTTGATCCGACACTAAAACCGGTGCAACAGAGAAGTTGCAGAACCTCCATCCTTGGAGTTATATAAGACAACAGCAAAAAAACCCTGAGCAATCCCATCTAAGTAGGTCTTGCATTGAGCAGGGAGTAATACCAGATGACTTCTAAGAGGTCCTTTCCAATTTAAACCATCAAACTTCCAGGGGCAATCAAAAACCAGAACTCTACAACTTGATCTTCTCAGGTAAATACAGGGAGACTCTCAATACTCATCTCCATCAAAGCTTTCTTGCTAAAGCCAAACTAACACAGGTCAAGAAACAAGGAAGGATAGAAACCTAGAACATTTACCATAATAGAAACAGATGAACAGGAGGTTTACTGTGTTCAGCAGAAACCTTGTGTTGTATATACAATTACTAGTAATCTGCTGAAAGTATGCACAGAGTATGTCTTTAGATAACCATGTATGATGTTCTGTCCTCACTGATTTCACTATTCCAACTACTATGGTTTAAAGCACAGACTGCTGCACTCTGCATTTTGCTTAGTGCCACTGCAGCTGACAAAATAACATTTACATCCTATCAGCTACACAGAGCAGATCTGGTGAATCACTACCAGATTAAAGGTGCATGTGCATGCATGTGAAAAGCTTCCAGGTTTGGTTCACTCCTAAAAGAAGCTGTAAGTGACTGGTGCTTATCTGGAGGACACTATACTGGAACTTTGCATATGTTTTAGTAGCATGAATGGCTCTTGGCTTTAAAGGGTGTATTATCAGGGCAGTTAGTTTCTCAGCAGTACCACATATAAAAACAGGAAAAAATAAGGAATTCTTTTGAAATACACCTTGCTGCTTTTTGTAAGGCACTATCGCCAAAGCATAATTTAATGTGGAAACAGTCCTAAAGCTGGTTTGGAAAAACACGGAATCCTCAACCAGCAGTGAAAAAAACATTCTGAGTTAGTGTTTAGTATAGCAATAACTTTACAGAATAACTCTTAACAATGTAAAAAGAAATACCTAAGAAACAGTAAAATTAAAAAGTTACTCAAACTTCTAAAATCCCATTTATGAACTTTTTTTAAAATTAGACTGAATGAGCAGTTGACATTATTAACAGTTTTGAAAAAGAAAATTGCATGTGTTTCTACCAATGATTAGGATGCTTCCAATGAAGGAAGATATATCAGGGAGAAAAGAAGGGTAAAAGCAGAGCCCTCAAAAGGAAATTTGATCTCACTTCCTTTCCTAATTCTCTATAATGCACCTCTCCTCCTCTACTTCTCAGGGGAGCTTTCTCCAGTTTGGAGTTTTGGAAGAAAATATTCCTTAGGCTCTGATCTCTACACCCTATATTGCTTCTGGTTATATCCCCAAATATTCCTGTGTTTCCTCCTCTAGATCATTAGAGAACCCACTCTCAAATGGGGAGGGGGGAACAATGAACAAGTTGTTGCTAATGCATCTAAACCCACTCCATTATTAAAGCACCTATTTTTGAATGTACCTCTAGACTCACCTGAAAAGCTTTTGAAGAAGGTCTGGTATAAAATTTACAGCATGTTTGTACACTTGTCTTATGCATGAGACAATTCCCTCCCTTTAAGCAAACAAAATATCTGGAAGCTATAAAAGTGAGGCTTACAAAAGAGCCTGCAAGGTGAACAATTGGTCTTCCTGAAAAGCAGCATATAATCCTTAAGTCTTTCAAAAGAAACAGGTTTGATTAAAATACGTAGAATGTGGCAATTCTGCTTTCTCCAGAAAGCAATATAAGGACCAGTCTCCTGCTTAAGAAAGCTGTCCTGCCAATAAAACAGAAAAAAACCAACCAACTAAAAACCAAAGTAGATTATGGAGGAGAACAGTAAGAATATCAAAAGAAAAATCAACAAGTATGTCACCACAGTGTTCTTCAGCCACCAGCAACAGAATCTCTGACATCTTACTGTCAATAATTCATTTTCCAGCATCGTCCAAGTCTTCTGTTTGAAGAGATAGTTCAGTTTCTTCTCTCTTCCCTCCTGAGTACTCCAAACAGGAAACTTGCCCATTATATGGCATAGCAAGAAGAATGCAAGTGGTCTGCAGAAGAATGAAAGACTCCTCTGCTTCCCCTTACCAAAATGGAAAGTTCCTCAGTTAACTACTATTTAATTCTTTAGAAATCATGACAACTCAGAAGTCCTATGCTAGTCTTGGAAGGAACCTGTTTCATTGTATAAGGCTCAGTGATGTAAATTTTGCCTGTAATTACAATTTCTGACTTATGCTCATATTCAGAATATAGTACTTTGCACAGGATTCTCAGTTACAAAATTTTGGGTTTAATACAACTGTAGAGAGAGGCAAATGAACAGAAATATGCTCTCGACATAAAATGAACAGAGTTCAACTTCTCTTTGGGCAACTTACTACACATTTAACACTAAGTTAAAAGACATAATTTTATTTCATTTTACTTTCACTATGTATTTGGTGTCATATTATTGAGACATGAAACGCAATGGCCCTAAAAGAAGAAACAAAAATATTACCCTATAGTTTCTTTCCAGTTAGGAACTTCCCTCTTCACTTCTCTCACTATCCGTTGGTGGTTTCCTCTAGTCACAGCTATTGCTCAGGGACACTGTGCACGAGCATGCCAGTGCAGTACTGAGCAATACAACAAATGTTTTTCAAACATATGCAGCAGAACCATGTGCAACAGTGTCTTGTTCTAGAATTTTCTTTATAGGCAAAGTATACGTGACTGCAAGTACAGGCAAACATACAGAATGATTGGTTAGAGCAAAGCCAAAGAACCACACCTTGCCTTAGGGGAGAATGTGATGAGCCACTCTCCCATCAGCATCTACCCACTGTCTTGGATTCATCTTGAAGGTCTGTCCTGACCAGTATTAAGCAAGATACCAACAAGGCAGAAACATCTTAATCTCCAAGGATCCACATGACATTACTATGCATCTCTTATTCCAGTCTTGCAAACAGCTGTACAAGAGCCTTTACAGCCCGTGCTGTGCACTGCTGGCCCTTCCACTCAGCTCTTGAGGCAAGGGTTGTGCCAGCCTGTACCTCCACTGTCCTCTCTCCAGTCTCTTTTCAACTCTCAGCAGCCCAGTACAATGCTGGAAAGCTGGAAGAGCAAAGAGTTGTGCTGGGACTGACAGAAATCCCTTTGCACTGCAATCTCCATCCTGTCAACCGAATCTTCAGCGAGACCAGGGAAGAAGAATATTACCATGAGACCCAGAGCCCTCTAAAATTGTAATGATCTACTGTCAAACTTTGGACAAGAGAACTTCTTTAGATATTGACATTGCATCTTTTCTTCTTTCTTGCAGCATATTAAAATTCCTGTCTGGAAAAGAAATATGCTTATCCAAAAGTCTGGAAACGTAAACAATTTCTGTTAACTTCACTGCTATTACTAACCAAGACCAGCTGAGTAAGCTGTTTTTGGAGCTATATATCACTGTGTATCTGTTCTAGGAACCACTGACGTAACACTAACAAGCTCACTTACCCACAAAATATGCCATGCTCCAAGAGACTCTCCTAGGTAGTACAACCTTTGGATGAGGAGCAAAAGGCCAAGTTGCCTTGCTGGTCCTAAGTATTCAGGGCAGTTGGTAACAAGAAAAACAAAGTTACCAGAACTTTAAAGCTAATCTGATACATTTTACCAGAGTCTCTGAACACCACAAGAAAACAAACCACACACTTTCACGAAGTTTTTTCAGCCAGTTTAAATAAAAAGGATCCCCTCACACTCCCAGTTTGATCAGGACAACCTTTTCCAAAACTCTTAACAAATCTCCTAAAAGGAATGATTCATTGGCTTGATTCACGTAACTAGGCATCTTACAACACCAGAGCCATGGCTGATATGATGCTGAATAATTACACAGATAACATTATATAGAATTGTATTTTTTTAAGAAAACAACTCTGATCTGTATTCTTCTTAAGGTTTTATGTATATAGTTCTTTTAAATCACATTAGAAATGTGCTTAAATGACCCATACACAAAGAAACAGCAGATAAAATACAGACAAGTTTCAGATCATAGCCATTTCCTGTATCTTTTTTCGTTGGCAAATGTAACTCTAATTGATGCATATTAAATTTACATTGATCAGCTGTGCCATGAAGAAAGAAAAAATGCTTTCATGTGTCCACTTTTTCAAACTTGCACTTGTCCTTTTAAAATGATGTTTTTAAACAGTACACACTCCTTGGTTTTGCTCATTAGTCTGTATTTAAAATAATAGTGAAAACCGATCTAACACATAAGCAACATTGTTTTATACATGACTGTGACTCAAAAGTATTAGGTTCTTCACTTCAGTCTCTCATATACATGCTACAGTCATCTACATACAAACATTTCAAATGTGTTTTTTCAAATCCTACCAATCATATATATTTACTAACCCTGAAATGACAGCAAGTTCATAATAATTTAACCAGAGCTTATCCAGGAAGAAGTGCACATGTCAAAGGGATAATGAGTACTTGTACTGTTCATTACTTGTCCTCACATTCCTAACCAATTCATTCAATAGTAGCTATTTTACCATGCACTTCTAAAGTTCTATCCACCTTTACCTCCAATTATTCTTTCATTTACTGGCCAATTCTATTCTCCCAAATGTTTAAAATAGATTGATTAAACTGACTAGTATCTTAAGAGAAAAATCCTATTAAAATTTATTCACCCAAGTCCCTTTCAGTTCTGCAAATTACTTATGTTATGAAAGGTCCAGAATTTGGCCCAATACAACTCTGGAAAAGTAAGAATCACCACATTAGCCTATATGAAAAAAAAAGAAGAAGATAAAGTATAACACAGGCAACTTATCTCCACAGAACACACACATCACTGATCGCATTTGTGTACAGGCAAAGCCGGAAGGGGGCTTAGGTCATGCGTGTAATGTCAGCCTAAAAAAAAAAAAAAAATCTAAAAAAAAATGCTGTAGTCTGAAAACTAAAGATCACAGAATCAATTAGGTTGGAAAGGGCCTCTGAGACAATCGAGTTTAACATATGACTGAACACCTCCGTGTCAACTAGACTATGGCACTAAGTGCCACATCCAGGCTTTAACACCTCCAGGGACGGTGACTCCATCACCTCCCTCAGCAGACCATTCCAATATCTAATCACCCCTTCTGTGAAGAAATTTTTCCTAATGTCCAACCTAGACTTCCCCTGGCGCAACCTGGGACTGTGTCCTCCCGTCCTGTCGCGGGTTGTCTGGGAGAAAAGGCCGCCCCACACCTGGCCACAACCTCCTTTCAGGTGGTTGCAGAGAGGCTTAGTTTCGACCGTGTCCCGCCGGCTCCCGCACACGAGGAGCCGGGACGAGGCCGGACCGCCCGGCCGGCCACTGCCCCGGGCCCGGGCCCCGGCGCGGCCCCACCCTGGCAGCGCAGCCTATCGGCCTCGGCCACACCACCGGGGCCGCTCCCTCCCTCCCTCCTTCCCTCCCGGCCACCGGCACCTGCTGGGCGGGGGAGGGGAGGGAGGGAAGAGCCCCGAGCGGGGCCCGCCGGCCATCCCCGCGCCGCCCTGCCCGAGCCGGCGCGGGGAGGGGAAGGGCAGTGGGGAGCCGGCGGCTTTTACCAGGAGGAGCAGGAGGCAGCCAGGGTCAGGCAGGAGCGGGAAGATGGCGGGTCTCATGGTAGATCGGGCGCCCGGGAGCGGGGAGGGGAGAAGCGCGGCTCCCACTCTCCGCGGCGGCGGCTCCTCCACTTCCCCCCGTCGCCAGGAAACACCCGGGCAAGTTCCACCGCGGGGCCCCCGCTCTCCGCCGCGCGCTCCCGGGGCACGCCGGGAAGCGTAGTTCCGGGAAGGGGAGGGCAAGGAGAAGGAGGAGGAGAAGGAAGGAAGGGAGGGAGGGAGGAGAAGGAAGGAAGGGAGAGAGGGCGGATGTGCAGATCCCAGAGCGCACCGGGGCTGCCCGCGGGGCGGCGCCTGGAGGTGGCAGCGGCGGTGCGATGAGGAGGCGGGTGGGGTGGAGGTGAGTTACGGGCGCGGCCGCAGCGCCGGGCAGGGCAGGGGAGGGGAAGAAAAGGGAGAGAGGGAGGCGGTTCTCCCGGTCTGGGCGAGGCAGGGTTAACCCTTCCCGCCTTGGTGGCGGGAGTGTGCCGTGGCGCCGCACCTTCCGCCCTGGATCGTTCCCTGCCAGCCCCTAGCAGTTGTCCGCGTTGCCTTTGCATCCTGCCTTCTACCTTCAGCCGCCGGGACTGGGGACACGGGTTTGGCTGTAGGGATTATGAGGAGGGGTATTTGGGCGCCTTGCGGTCTCCGTGGCCTCGGAGTTTGGGAAGCAACTTTCTTCTGTTCGGAAGCCTGTGTGTGAGGGGGCAGAGCGGCTGGTGGGAGGGCTGGGAAACTTTAGCTTGAGTGGAACGTCGTCGTTGATGTTTATCCCTTGACACTTCAACAGATTTGTGCTTTCTGACACTTCCTCAGTTCTAAATGCTGAAAATGAAGAACACCCGAAATTCACGGCTTCGCCCTCTTCCAGTGAAACTTAAAGAATACGTGCATGCTTTGAGACCTTGCAGAGCCGTCTCAAAAAGATCATGGAAAGCTGCGCTTTGCGTTTGTCACATTTCCATTAGGTACACGAGTGTAAGGAGGGAAACGGGGTGTAACGCCATTTAAAAGAAAATCCTTTACATCAGCTTTTTTCAAGTCAAGCCTGGCTTGAAAGAAAGCCTGACAGGCTCAGACTTTTTGTAACCCTGCAAAAATCTTGTGGCCTGTCAGTTTCATGAGCTACAAACACTCACGCACATATATATAGACATATGTCATGTCTTTTTTATAGTCTGAAATTGAAACTTGGCTTATATCAGTTCTGCTATGACTACTTTAAAAACTTGTGCTCTTTGATCTGTAGAATGAACATCTGAATTAACTCACATTTGAAAAATCTTTGATATTTTTTCAAAGCTCATTCTTCACTTGGAAACTGTATCAGTAAGATTTGATAGCATGATTGTGTTTAAATTTTAACAACCTCATGTTTTGCTGAATAGAAAAATTATGTAATACTTGTTATCTGTGTAATGCAAAGTAGACATGTTGTAGTTTGGTATGAAATTTCACATACCTTGAAGAGGTCTTTGTGTTTGAGTGTCCCTTCATTTTAAGTGATTCGACAAGGCTAATCTTTTTCTACATGTTGGCTTAAAGAAGAAAAGTGAATTATCTACTTGATTCTAGTAATATGAGGCATATTACAGATAATGCTAATGATGTAACATTTTGGGAACAGATCTTTTACTTATTTCTTATTTTTATTGACTAAATGCCTCATTTTTTGTTAATGAGGATCTCTATCAAACAAGTCTTCCAGACATCAATTCATCTATTTGTCATATACGTGAGAGAAGTGCCTGAGGAACATTGCATATTTTCCTTTTATAGTTCCTCTTAATGTTTCAGAACATCTTTGACACAGAATTAGCCGTTTCAATGGAGTTATGACGCTGTACTGAGAATTACTGTAGAGGTAATAGGTTATTTCTCTCACTGTAGGATTACTGATGCTTTATGCGGATGTGGCTGTTGTTTTCATCTGAAAATTCTGAACATCTTTTATTATTAATTTTCTTCTATATTAAGTCAGTTTTATGTAAAAAATATTGTTGATGTTATTGGGATGTTTCTGGTGCTTTACTAAATTATTTGGTATCTACTGAATTCTGTGCTGCTGCACCTGGATATTTTATATTTTATTTTTTTGTCGAGAGGTAAAATGTGAATAAAATGAAGGAACTAGATAGTAAGGTCCCCTGGGAAAATGCTTTTGAAGGGGTTGGGATCCATCGGTGCTGGTCACTTCTTAGGCACTAATTCCTAAGGGCACAGGAGCAGGCAATTCCAAAATGTTGGAAGTCAAGCAGACGAGGCAGAAGGCTGGGGTGGCTGACCAGGCATCTTCTTTTGGAGCTAAGGCAAAAAAAGAAGGTGTATGCCCAATGGTAGTAAGGTCAGGTGACACATCAGTTGATGTAATCTTTTTGGATTTCAGTAAAGCTTTCAATACTGTCTCTCACAGTACCCTCCTGGACAAAATGTCCAGCACACAGCTGGATAAAACATCATGTGATAGGTGAGCAACTGGTTCACAGGTCGGGCACAAAGGGCTACAGTGAATGGGGTAACATCAGACTGGTGACCTGTCACTAGTGGGGTTCCACAGGGCTCCATCCTTGGCCCTGTGCTCTTCAACATCTTCATTAATGACTTGGATGTGGGACTGGAAGGAACACTAAGTAAGTTTGCAGATGATACTAAATTAGGAGGAGCTGCTGTCTCCCTTGAGGGCAGGGAGACTCTGCAGAGAGACCTCGACAAATCACAGGACTGGGCAATCACCAACTGTATGAAGTTTAGCAAGGGAAAGTGCTGGATTCTGCACCTGGATGTACTTACAGACTGGGGAATGAGATGCTGGAAAGCAGTGCCACAGCAAGGGATCTGGGGGTTCTGGTCAATGGCAAGTTGAACATGGGTCAGCAGTGCCCTGGCAGCCAGGAGGGGCACCCATGTCCTGGAGTGCATCAGGCACAGCATCGCCAGTGGGCAAGGGAGGGGATTGTCCCGCTCTGCTCTGCACTGGGGTGGCCTCATCTTGAATACTGTGAGCAGTTTTGGGTGCCACAATATAGGAAGGATATGAAGGTATTAGGGAATGTCCAAAGGAGGGCAACGAAGAGGGCAAAGGGCCTTGAGGGGAAGCTGTATGAGGAGGGGCTGAGGTCACTTGGTCTGTTCAGTCTGGAGAAGAGGAGACTGAGGGGAGACCTCATTGCAGTCACAACTTCCTCATGAGGGGAAGAGGAGGGGCAGGCACTGATCTCTGCTCTGTGGTCACCAGTGACAGGACCTGAAGGAATGGCCTGAAGTTGTATCAGGGAAGGGTTAGGTTGGATATCGGGAAAAGACTCTTCACCTGGAGGGTAGCTGGGCACTGGAACAGGCTCCTCAGGGAAGTGGTCACAGCACCAAGCCTGACAGAGTTCAAGAAGTAAGTGTCTGAACAATGCTTTTCTGCACATGGTGTGACACTGGGGGTGTCCTGTGCAGGACCGGGAGTTGGACTTCAGTGATCCCAGTGGGTCCCTTTCAACTGGGAATAGTCTGTGGTTCTGTACTGCAGGAGTATAACAAGTTGACACTTGATAACAAACTTCGTTGGTTACCGAATTGAAGCACACATGGCAACACTCTGAAGTAAGGTGTGTTGGTTTTGTAGAGAAACACTACCCTATTTACAGACTTTTGCCAAGCTTACTGATGCAATTTGTGTTTAAGGCAATGAAACTACAATATATATCTTATCAATGTAGGCTTTTGCTGGTGAATTTTGGCTAGAGGTAGATTTTAGTGCACAGATAAAAAACATGCTTGTTCTTTTCTGTTTTTAACAGAAGTTTATTCTCTTTATCATTGTTTGAGTAATTTTAATGACTGATTATAAAAATAATTCTGTTTTATTGGTGTGTTTTTATTTTTTTTTTCTAGAACTTAATTCCTGCAAAAAATGTTGGTGGTGCAGATCTGACCTATAGTAATACCTTGGAAGAGTATGAATATTTCAGCAAACTGCCTCTTCAGTGGTTCCTCGTTAGCATCTGAAGTGCATGCTGCTGCTGTTAATGGAGATAAGAGTAGCCTCCAAAAGCTAATAGCAGGTAAATGTTTTCATTGTATGTGCATTTGGATTACTTTAGAACTGAAGCTTTTTGGTTTTGACTTACAGCTCTGATCTGTAAGATATTTTTAATTTCTCCATTATATGTACTTCTAGAATAAATGTCATCCTGAAAATAGGACTGATTTTTCTTATTTTTTATTACCTGTTGCCTTTGACTGGTAGTTCTGTGTGAAGTAAAACAGAAAGCTGGTGAGTGAACACCCAGAAGAGTTATTCAGGACTCCTCTTCCAGGGAATTTGAAATTCTGGAGAAGTGCTTTGTGCCAAAATATTTTGGCTGCAAATCCTTGGTTTTGGAATTGCTCTTGTGGGAAATTCGATAAATATGATTTTACAGATAATTTATTATGGTTAATGAAGTCTTGTCACTGTGGGGTATTTGTGAACAAAATGAGCCATCCCTATTTGTTACTTTGATTCTGATTGACTGGCAATGTTTTTCAAGAGAAATTAAAATCAGGAAAGAGTCTAGTCCAATTGAATCTGAAGTAAAAAAAAAAAATCCCATCCATTTATAAGTTCAGGATTTTTCCTTGCCTCGCTATCCAGGAGTGATAGGGAATTCCACGTTAATAGTTTTCAAAAGCTGTATATATTCTGTGTTCCAATACCAGTCTTGCATATGTTTGGAAAGCTGCCGTATGATAAGTGAAGACTTTGATTTTTCAGAGCTTTTGATTAAATGCAATTCCAGGTGATACTGTAGAAGTTCTATTTGCTCAACATTTTTTGGAAAATCCTATTCCTGGACCTCACATTGAAGTACTGTGAAATAATAAGAAACTTAGTCTGTATTTATGCCATTAACTGTCAGTTTTAATGGGTGTAAAGGATTTAATGGTAATAGCTTTAAACCAGCAGTCAAGTTTCTTTACATATATTATGTTGACCTGTGTTGAAGGCACAATAATAAGCTGTGGGGATCTGTTGTCTAAGCTGTACTGAAAGCAATAAGGGGCTGTTCTTTACAAGGTAGATTTAATTTTCTCAAAAGATAACTAGAATTGATTCAACTCAAACATGAATACATTTGAGGGAACGGGCTTTATAGAAGTTCCACTGGTTGAAACAGATATTTTTTGTTGGGCCTTCAACTTTATTTTGTCAAATGATGGTTCAAATGTATACTGTTTGCATTTGATGCTGTCAGTTTGCTCTTTTGTAGAATATTTTGTAAAGAGCAGATAAGCAGTTGATATGGAGATGCTTCTAGAAATCTGTGAGGTGCAACTACAAAGTAGCTTTAAATACCTGGGTTTCTAAAAAAACCTTCTGCCTACATGGGTACGTGGAAAAAAGTCTGAGCTTTCCGATCCTGGCTAACAGTCAGAAGCAACAAAGAATTTTTGCTAACTTCAGTGTGTATTTATTAATCTCAGAGCCAAAAGATGTATTTTTGGAAACACGAAAGAAAAAGTACTGCTGTGTTGCTGGTAAATCTTATGAAATATACCACGAAACAGCCATTAGAACCAGATAAGGAAATACCTTTTCTTTTAATGATGATCTTGCAGCAACGAGGTAAAAATGCTGTGTTTTATTTTTGCATGGGAGAGAAAACTGCACAATCCTTGTAGCCTTTGCTATACTAGTGAAATTTGGCTTTTCTACTTTGCTGTGTTTTGACAGGATATGACACAGACCTTACTTTGGCCGAAACAGGACCAAAAAAAACCCAAAAACCCACATATTGCCTAGCAGAAGAAAAATGCATCAGAGTAATATTTTTAGCTGTTTACCAGTCACTGTTGAAAGTATAACTTGATGCCAGAAGCAAATTGAGCAATTGGTGCTATTCACTGAATTTCATGACTGCACTTAGCAGCAGCAGCTAATTCAGGACAGTGCTCCAGCATTATGTATGCTGTATATTGCTTAACAACATTTGCTGGATTGCTTAACAACATTTTCCTAATAGAGGCAAGCTTTGCATCTTGGTTACGTAGCTACTGGTGTATGCAGTGATGTGAAGTCTGACTTTTTACTTTTAGGGAGTGCCTGTTAGCCCCTAAATTCATTATTACTTTCCTCTTTGTGCTTTCCCTGTTCAGTTTTTAACATAGGAAGGGCATAGAGGCTGGCCAAACAGTCTCTTAGAGCAGCCCCTCTAACCTCTTTGATTTTTCCTTCTCCCATCTGTAGCTTGATGGAGTATGTGTGACTGTATACAAATATGTATATAATTGCATATAATTACGAGCATGAATGGATTTTAAAGGAACATGTGTTTGAAATAATGCAGTGTGTTCTGGATAATGTGTTCCTTTTGACATCCTGTGCCAAAAAGAGGCATAGACAGAATCAAAGGTAACTAGAAAATTCATTTAGAGAAAGGGGGCTTTGGAACAAAGCGTCTCTATATGTTAACCACTGCTAACACTTAATTGCAGGGCTTTCTAAACAGCCTGTGGTTTAAATACCATAAGGTACATGCCAAGTGTTAATTGTATAACAAGTGTTCTAACAAAAGTGTGCTAATTGTTTGCATTGCATGGCTTGTCCTGTGCTGTATCACACTGTTTTAGAATTGTTTGTTCTCAGGCTTTGGGGAATGCTCACAGTATTTTCTTTCCTGTGTTTTATACAACACTGAACATGTCTTTAATTAACAGTTCTTCAGTGTTAGAATCCATCTGTGTGATTCTAATCCTAGGCAAAAAGGGAGCAAAAGTTAATTTTGTGTTTGGAGGATCATTTTCCATTTAATGATTTTATGTAGAGTTTTGGGAAGATGCATCTAATTGTTTTAATTGTTTAAAAGAACACAAAAATGTTTATGATAGTCATTATACTGAAGTATCTGTTCAGTCCAGCTCCTCATTCTAAAACTCTTATCATGCATTGCTTGCATCCAAACGTTTCTAAATCTCTGACGTGGTGCTTCATTGTAAATGTTAACTAAATTATGGGTTACAAATATGCAGTTGCATGCTACTGTTTAATTCTCTTCTCTGCTTCTCTCTTCCCTGTTCTACATTGTGGGAGGTTGAATAAATCTCAAATCAGATATTGCAGAAGGCAAGATTCATGCAAGTGACAAGAAAGGGTCTATTTCTTTAATAAGTAGGCAAAATTCACACCCTCCTGCTGCCCTTTCTCCTTTTCTGGTGTGAAAAATGCATAGAAATGTTAAGAGTCTTGTATGATTGCTTGCATAAACTGCAAGGAAGTGATGAAGTACAGATATGAGAGCTACATTTTCGAATTGGGTCACTTGATTCTGAAGTGTTCATGACCTCCATTGGCAACAAGTTTATGGAATGCATATTCTGGTGGGGTGAGGACATTGATTCTGAAAGGGGAGAGATCAAACAAAATTCCTTTCTTAAGCAGGTATATGAAGAGAATTTATTTTTGCCAAAGCACATTTTAGGTACACCAATATGTGAATGTTTCAAAGGCTACCTATGCCTTCTTGATTTCAGAAAATAATGATTTATTGCAGCTGTGAAGTTCACAAGGTGTTGTGGTTAGCGACTTTAATCAGCTTAATCCCTCTGTGGCACCTGATGGTGATATAGAAGATCCTAGTCCTTGTCCTGTCTTTTAGCCTGAGCACAAAGATACCCTTTTAGGGAAATGTCCACAGGATTTTAATCATTCTAAGGCCCTTACAGGGTCTTATAAGCAAAAGGAATGATA
This sequence comes from Atrichornis clamosus, assembly GCA_013400975.1. Classification (NCBI taxonomy): domain Eukaryota; kingdom Metazoa; phylum Chordata; class Aves; order Passeriformes; family Menuridae; genus Atrichornis; species Atrichornis clamosus. The sequence goes on along the minus strand of WBMZ01007965.1, from coordinate 153,545 downwards.
ACAGGAAGAAACCTAGTGATAGCTAAAGATGGTTTCTTTACTTTAAAAAACAGTGCAGGAGCTTCAAGCAAATTTCTGGCATCAAGTTTTTAAGGTCCTGCTTATTTTTTCCTCAGACTGTATGCATTCATAGAAACTCTTTGTCATCAGCTAAATCACTTTTTGGGGAGCTGGAAGTGAAAATAGGTATCTGTTGCTCTACTAAGTTGTGTTGCACTTGAGCTCTAGGCCATTTTTGCTTGTCTTTAGTCTCTACATCTTACATATATCCTTTAACATTGTATAACAGAACGGGAACTGGAATTGAGGGAGAGGTACTTTCTTTGCATGCTGCTGATTTAAGAACCAGTGTTTTCTGAGCATAAGCCATGTCCATGTGTCTTATTGGGAGAAATGTATGTTTATGTGTTTCTCTTAATATATTTGAGTGTTCAAGTCCTATCAGCTTCAACCAATTTGAGACACTATTGAGGCTACGTTAACACTGCGCAGTGAAATGTGGTTTAGTGATGTCTAAGTTATCATGTTGAACTCATACTGAAAGAGCACCTGACTGTACTTAGCTAATTAGGGAAACTGGCTTGTTGGCTGGGAGCAGTGACATGTTAAATTATGCTTTGGACTGCTATATCTGCATGTTGCTGCACAGGGCTGCATGGTTGTTTGTAACCAGTTTTGAAGTTTCTGTACTGTGCTCTTTTGAATGGAAAAAGCATTTCTTGTTAGCTAAAATATTGAGGTGTGAGATACTGACAGCTTCACAGTAGGTACGTATAACTTTTAAAATACTTTTTTCTAATAGTAGAGGAAAGGATTATCTTGAAACTACATCCAATTTGCAATGAAATTTTAATACTGTAAGATGAAAGTCTAGAGAATGTTTTTTCAAGTTAGGGAAAATAAAGGATTTTTGATTCTCCTGTTTAACTCAATATTACATTTTGAATTGTTTCCTAATGAGCATGGAATTAACTAAAATGAAGACACTTCCCATGAAGAATCTAAAGATGAGTGGGAAGAGTAAACTCCTTGCTTGCAGTGTAAAGTGAATGCAAAAGCATTTAACAAAAGAATAATTCTAGGAAGGTCAAAGTGGAGCACGCTAAACAGCAGTGTGAAAGTGGGTATTATAATGAAAGAAGGTGCTCAAAAACCAGCCAGTTTCTGAGGAAGGTAGATGTAGGTCAGTAAAAGACTTTTTGTGGGTATTTTGCTAGTGGCATAAAAATTAGTTGTAAAACTAGTGGATTGTCAAGGTGAACTGGCACTCAGAGAAGACAAGGCCACAGGTGAAGAATAAAAATAATTTTTCTATATCTGCATCACAGAAGAGTTTGGAAATGTTCTTAAACTTTTTTTTCCAGAGCAAAAAGAAATTTCTCAATGTAAATCACAATTTCAAGGCAAGAGAAGGTGATGGAGAATGAATCGTGATTGACATGGTATTCACTCTATAGTTTTAGAGGATCTAAGAAATGTAGTGAGTAAATGATTGCTCTAACTGGCAATATCCTACTTAACAGTGTTTTTTGTAAGAGGCTTGATTGGTAGGGAATGAATTTTAATTCTTGATATTCCCCTTGATTCATATTTAATCTGCATGATTCTTCTGCTGGGTGAATCAATAGAAATTATAATTAAGAATACAATTACTGGATATGTAGATAGGTATAATATGCGGTAGGAGAGCAAAGACTGTGTAAAGAAGAGGCATGCCTCTGCTGGAGGGTTTTTGAAGCATCAACAGTCATGCAGACAAAGGAATAATTAAAAAGCAAAACTAACTTGCCTGTAAAATTCAATGTTCCTTGAGTCATTGTAGGCAACATTGCTAAGTGGAAGATCTGGAGACTCGGAGTGCGTATGGTCGTTGACACCCTTGAAGTTAAAGGTGCTGGTCTTTATGTGGTGACATTGTAGAAATATGAAACTTTATAGTGAAACTGCTTTGTTTGGAGGTTTTTGACTGTGAATAAGAATAATTTTTTTGTTTGGTTTTTTTAAAATCAGATCGCAGACTTCTTATTTAGCTTAATTACTGCCTTACTAACCTTATCAATTCAATAAGGCTTGGGAAGTATTTTAGTAGTTTCCATATTGTAAGGCACCCTGAAGTAAATAATGGTATTGATGTAATATTGACGTTTATGCTTTTAAAATAAACATTGCTCTGAGTAGGTTTCAAAGTTTGTTTTAGTTACAGTGTTTATAGGTTTCAGAAGGTCTATTTGGTTTTTTTGCTGTTGATATTTTTTAAACTATTCTGTGCAGCCAGAACCTGTGTAACTTTAAAATTATGTATAATTATGCCACTGCAGAATGTTACTGGTTGTAGGTGTATTCATGGAACTAATGTTTTCTGAATGTATTTTTTTCTGTAAATATATTTTGAAATGTTCTGTAAATGTGTGTAAAAATAGGATAAAATGTAGTAACTCTGAGTGTGTCATATACTTAATTGTTTTGTTACCCCAGTCATATTATAATGAGATCGCTCCTGTTCATATTCTAATTAGATAACTTTTTAATTAAAAAATACTACTTTAAGTTAGATACTAATTTACTTAACTGGCTTAAGTGAGCTTTTTGTTTTGATTTTTTTAGGAAACTCTGAGCTGAAAGATAAGGAGGACCAGTTTGGAAGAACTCCACTTATGTACTGCGTGTTGGCTGACAGGCTGGACTGCGCAGAGGCCTTGCTGAAGGCTGGAGCCGACGTTAACAGAGCTGATCGCAGCCGAAGAACTGCTCTCCATCTTGCTGCACAGAAGGTAATTACATCACAGGTACTCAGCTACTTTGTGAAGTGATGGCTTTCACGACAGCTCTGAGGTGGGTTGAGCCTGGCTGGACACCAGACTGCTCTATTACTCCCCTCCTCAGTTGGACAGGGGAGAGAAAATATACCAACAGGCTCGTGGGCTGAGATAAGGGCAGGGAGAGATCACTCACCAGTTACTGTCAGGGGCAAAACAGACTCAACTTGGGGAAATTACTTGAATTTACTACCAGTCAAATTAGAGTAGTATATGGAGAAATAAACCCAAATCTTTAAATCATCTTCCCCACATCCCTCCCTTCTTCCTGGGCTTAACTTCACTTGGGAAATGGGGTTTGTGGTTGGTTCATTACTGTCTGTTTTTCCTTCTACCATCTCAGTCTATAATACTGTCCAGTTACATTGTCCCACTGATGAAGTGCTAAAGGAAGTATTCAACAATAAAATAAAAGGTAATTGAAAGGATAACTTCAGAAGTGCTAGAAATTTTGAGTGTGATTAGACCTAGGGTCTTACGTCCACAGTCATAGGCGAATAAGCAAGCTGCTGATGGGAGAAGAAGGAAAAAAAAAAAAAATAGAAGGCTTTGGCTAATTAACATTTGAGTTCATAAACTATGAAAAAGACTCCTCAGAGAAGATTAAAAATTTAAACTGAAAGAAACAGCCTTTTATGTACTATTTTGCTTTTCATAGTATATTTAAAACTGTAACTGCTCCAAAATTAAAACTTTTTTGTCTGTGTAAGCTGTGTCTTTTGATACCAGTTAGAGCACCTGCCACGATTTTCATAGCAAACCATTTCTGGTTTGCTGTCTTGTCACCTGTTCATAATCATTCACATTGTTCAGATGTTTTAAATACTTCTTAATATGTAATCTGCGTTTTAAAATTATTTTCTTTTAATTAGATTTACATAAAGGTAGCTATAGTATGGCCATGGTATCTAGTAAGGACCAATTAAATAGAGAACCATTTGGGAAGATGATAATAAGGTGATATTCTCCAGGTACACTTGCATAGGAATCCATAGGGACTGCATGGTCCGTGTTACTGCATCCATTATTGGGTAATAAAGTGTTCATTTAATATTTTAAGTTTACAAGTTCCTTAGTTAAAAATGTAAACTATTAAAAAATAGTGTGATTGCATGCTTGATATGGGCACAGTAATGCACAACATTACTACTTGCTGCAGTAATGCAGCATTATTAGCTACAGTAGGTTGTAGTTGATTTGAAATAGGTTAATTCATGTGCTTGATGACATACCATCACACTCTGATGAAATATTTCAGTCATCATCATAACCTTGTTCCCAGCATGCCAGGATTAACTTTGTGTTTCTAAGGGACCAGCTTACTGTGAATGTTGTTGTTTAAAAGATGGGCTTTTCATAAACATATCAATGTCAGAGACTTAAAAAATTGCTATAACATACTCTACTTGCCTGGTCTTCATGCAGGCTTTTAGATTTTATAATGCGGTAAACACATGAACATTTTAATCATATTAAAAACCTAATTTTAAAAATTACATTTTCCCTAGGTTTTTAAAATACATTTTAGTATATTAAGACAATATAAATTCTTGTCTGAATCTTTGTCTGAATGTTCATATTGTGAACATTTGTATTGTAGCTATTCAAAGCAAGAGAGATTTTGCCTTGATGTAATACCCATTAGCTGCATGTGCTCTCTGTTCTCTTTACGCCTTGCTTCAATCCTGAAAGCACACTTTGTACCATGGGACACTTGGACCACCTTAGATGTGTCTGCAGTTGACAGTGCAGATGAAAAAGAAGGTACAATCTTTACCTCATGCTGCTTTAGCAGTAGATCTTATGTAGTCACAGACTTACTGTGTAATGTACTAGACAGATGTGATTCACCCCATACCTGGGTAAGTGCTTGTACCATCAGACTGCTGGGGGGCAACAAATGGTCAGGAAACAGCCCTTGCAACTGCTTTTCATTTGCCTCACTAGCTGTCCTGTAAAATTGCATTCTGTGTCTTCTGAGCAATTACTTGCTATTGATGTCAGCTTATGAAATTAACATTTCATGTGTGTAAAATTTTATTTGTAGTCTTTCCATAATAACATTTTAAGATCTACGTTTCTGTCATGAATGCCTTCTGAAAAACACATACAACTAAAATTCAAAACAACTTAATGTTTAATGCAGTTTTGGCTGTTTAAGTAATGCTTTGCATTCTTATTGTTTCTCATTGATACTTTTGATTTATATTTTAACTTTTTTTTTCTCTAAAATAAAAGAAAAATTCCTCAGTAACCAATATTGAAAGTGAACTTTCAGATAGAAAAAGAAATATGCTGTGAAATCACCCATTTCCAAAGTTGTTTTGTCTTATGTTGGTTAATCATGAATCTACGTATTTACCAGGGCCACTGTATAGTTTTTGTTGTGTTCAAGCTTGTGAGTCAGTCACTGTCCTATGATTCATCAAAAATAGATTTACCATGACTTTATAAATCCCCATTAGTTTGTAGTCACGAGTAGAAGTTGTTAGAAGGCAGTACTTGGAGATTCAGATTCCTGAATTGTACTTGCGTTTCGTCCTAATTTTCCTTCTCTTTGGAGAGAGAAGTTAAGATTTACAGACCGTTACATGTAACCAGTGAAGAGGTAGGAAAGAAAAGACACTCCTTTCCACTCAGACGTGTTAACTAAAACAGGTGGAGGTAAAATGAAGTAAGGTTTCCTGAGTCAGAACCTTCCCTTCTAAGTACTCGGATTGCTGTTGCTGGTTTTTGCTGTCTCTTGGAAGGGCTTTTGGGACACTTTACTCATCAGATCGCAGCAGACAGACATCCTGAGGGCTAGAGTTTGCTGCCAGAATATTTGAGACTCTTTAGGTCATCATTCTACAGACTGCTTTTACATGTCCCTTTGCACTTGTTCCTCTGAAACAGTCTTGCAGCTGATTTGACAAAAAATGGTCTCTGCTGTCTTTGGGAGCCACAGAACTGTCTCAGAGGCAAAGAGTTTGTGAGAAAATGCTCTTCTAATGCCAAACAGAAGCAATGATTTAGCCATCTTGGACTGAAGGAAGCTGAATATCTTCATTCATGTGTTTGGATTGAAGATGGTGTCTGTCCCAGTAGTAATCCTGGTTATCGTAAGAAAAACTGGTTTCATTCTCTGCAGGGTGAGATGAAACTATTCCTGTTTTTCTATCTACAGACTTCACTGTGAGACAACTGCCAGATCATGTCTTTCAGTCCCAGTAAAATTGCTTGTGGGTTTTTTAATCCCCATAATAGAACAAACATTCAGAAATGTGTCATTGACCTGAATTCAGTCATAAATCATCAGCATTAAGTAAAATGAATTAGGACTTCATTTGCCTTTCTTCTCTAGGATGGATTTCTGGTTGGATAGAACATAAGTGAACAACTGTAACATCATTCCATTAACACTTGCATAACTGGTTTCTGGCTTGACCTGTGTGAGTTACAAACCTGGTCGTACTTGGTGGGTGTGCACATACACACATGTACATACCAGCTCTACATTATATTTTATTCTTGACTTCCACCTCTCTGCAAGTTTTATGCTTCCAGCTATTGTCTGCAGATTAGCAGACAGCTTTTGCTTCCATCATGTTTGTTATTACTGTTGCATAAGGAGTTTATTTTGTAAAAACATTTCTTCCAGTCCTTCAAAATGTCAGCAATCACATCCAGTGTTCAAAATGCAAATTCTTATTTGTTGATAGTACAGAGTTCTTCTTAAATTCTAGATAAAGATTTCAGCACTGCCCCTATGGTCATACAAAACATTATCTGATGCGATAGTCTCACAGTAGTTCCTTAAACCTTCATCTTTTCCTAATGGCACCTGTAACTCCTTTTTAAGTAGTGATTTATTTGCAGTTTTGTAGTCGATGGCCTCACAGTATTCTGGTGCATTCCATGTGCCTTTGCTTTGTTTCACAAATGTACTAGAAGACATCTTCAGGACCATGGTTTGTCAAAATAGCTCTATTTTGATTTAGATATCAATAAACAGTATCAAAATTTCTGCACTTGATATAACTACTGTTCATAGTCTCTGCTAGAAATATTCCTGATAGCATAGCTAGTCAGACTGACCTGTACTATTATGTGTGCTTTCAGTTCCAAGGGTTTCAACACAGGTGAGAAGTGAAGGCGATCAGACAATTTCAGTAGCTCTGTCTCGTGCAGTTTTAATGACCAGGCCACATTTACCACTTAAGGAGGAAACTCAGGTCTCAGAACTCAAAGTTGCTGTGTAATCCTGGTCTTGCCATGCTTCATTTCGATGGTTTTTGTTACTGGAGCATGCCTGCAAAGCAATAGTTACATGAAAAGTTATGTCAGGTTCTTATCTGTCCTCATCTCAACAAAAGATTCTTATAATCTCTCTGTCTCAGACTTCACTATTGACATTCTGCACTATTTGCAAGAAGTAAGACTTTAGATATTCCCTTACTTATTTGTCCATTTTCAGCATTTTCTAAGCCTAAGTGTCCTCACAGCTTTCTTTGCAGAAAGTTCTTGAAATTAATAAGGTAAGGTTAGAAATGCTGGCTGTCAATACTTCTCGAAATAGCAATGCTTTTTGAAAAACACCTGTGGGTGTATATTATATGATAACCTTTGATGAGTGGTTGCTTAATGCTAATAATTATGTTCTTAATGGTAAGTCTTTTGTTTAGTGATAGGCATCCTTTGTATTACAGCTTTTAAGCTTTATGCATCTGTTGGTCTGAAAAAGAAACTTAGCATGAGAAAAGAGCTAGAAAGTTAAACTACTTGCTTAAATTAAAAGTATTCAAAATATGTTCACAATACAGCGTGAGATGATGGTCTGAGAATAATCTCATGTAACTAAAAATTTACATTGCAGACATTACATATAAGCTGGTTATGTAGATAACTTTTTAAATTAATGCTTTTGAGGGTGCAGTTATTAATCCTAAAGTGGAGTTGAGTACTCTAAGGCACACTGTCTGGCTCATTCTTCATTTTAGGCATCTGACTGGTGTAGGTTCTCATGTTGTCATTGTCAAAATGGTGACAAAATAATTTCAACAAAGGTATAAAATTTTTAGCAACTCATCATTTTCCAGTTGTCCTTGACATGATCTTTCATACTATCTGTCTTTTTTTTATCAGCCTCATGATGGAGATGATTCAGTCTTTTTAGGGAGAAGGCCATGTAAATGAAGTTACTTGGTGTTTTTCCTGTGGGATTTTATTCTATTCCAATGTTTTGATCTCTCTTTTCAAGTGGACAGGTCTCATGAGCAATTTTGGAAGGGTACATACCTGCTGAAAAAAAAAATAGGAAGAAGAAAAAAGGAGAGGTCAAGTCATTAACTTTATAAAATTTAAATTAAAAAACAATCAACAAAAAAGAGCTCAAAAATCCAAACCCACCAGAAAATGATACAAATCTTTGCAGGAGTGCACCTGTGAAGATTGCCATGGGAACTTCAGAGGGTGGTTATGACTTCCTGAACATGGATGTAATTTACTGGGAACTGAAACAGTGACTGATTGCAACAGAAGTAGAATCATTAACATAATTTGCCAGTGATTTCACACTGAGGAATTGTAGTACTATATGGGTTCAGATTGTTTAAGCTTGTAGAATTTAGATTATTGTGACATAAACATGCTGTGGAGATATGAGTACTGGGATTATAGCTTCACAACAGGCATTCATTTTCACTTGTAAGAATTATGGTAGCAATTTGCTTCTGGTGTTAAATTGCAACTTTTTTAAACACCCACATGTGATACTTGTGAGCAGAAATGTTTCTACATACCCAAATTACCTGAGTATATTTTGTCATTTATCTTTCATTAAGTAATTCCAGTTTAATTTAAGGGAAAAAAAAGCAGGCCTGCTTCTTTCAAAATTTCTCACAGAGGATGCTCACTTGTTAGCAATCTGTTTACTTGGGGGAGTATTCTACCTGAATCTTTCTGAATACCTTAAGCACAGCCTTTTGTGTTAATAAGGATAGAAAAAAAAATTCAATAATTTTTGTTGGATTCTAATAATATGCACTTAGAATAATCTATCAGGATGTTTAACTGTCAGGAGGATATTAATTTTGGCTTCAGGAAGATTGATGCAACCCCAGTGGGAAAGTGTGACTTTAGAAGCATTAAATACTGTGTAGCTTATGTTACTTATTTGCTGACATGGTAGTTGATAAATAACAGTACATCCAGGGTGCAGTTAGGAATTCTGTGTAAAGTAGAAGGATATATTTTAAAGGTCTTTTATTTTTCTTAAACTAGAAAAAATGGTTGTTCCTGTATACTGAGCAATAAAAATAAATGTAGAGAAGGAAGTAAGAAAAGACAACCTGTGGCTAGCATAAGACATGGTAGAAAATTGGAAACAGAAGGTAATCCTTAGTTCACTTACTTTATGAAATTTTATTCCCAAGTCTTATCTCACGAGTACAGTCAGGATAGTGCAAGAGCCCCAAAACCAGAACGTTATTTCCCCTTTGTTGAGCAAGTAAAAGGTGTTTGTATTAAAAACTCCTGAATTAACTTTCCTGGGAGCAAGTTTTTACATTTTTCCCTCATTACCTTTTTCAAGATGTATTTCCTGGAGCTATAGTCTCTCAAATCTTTCATAAGGCTTTATTTGATCTGCATAAAAGAGCACATGTACTTCTTTCTTTCCCAATCTATATAATGAAAATAAATGATTATGTCAGAGACAATGGTGGCCAGTTCATGTTCTTTATTGCCCTAGGCCAATAACTTTTTGTGACGTTCCCCCTTAAGTGAGAGCTCATAATGAGTAATATTAATTCCATACATGTAGGTTCATAAAATGTGAATGAGCTTTCCACTCATTCTGTGATACTTTCATGTGAACATACAATTTGATTAAATGTGAGAAATCTGATCAAACCAGGATGTGAAACAGGAATGTTTGCTCACCAGCCAGAGGAGGTGATTTTTTTACATGTGGGACTATAGCTTCCTCTGTGATTAATTAAGCCACAGACAATAACCATGATACCAATGTTTTCTTTAGTTCCCTGAACAAAGAGTCCTCTCTAGAGAATGCAGCCTGAAGTTGCTCAAGGGTAGAAGACACAGTTCCTTGCATGTGATTTGTATATATTATATTACAGATAAGCTGTCCTAGCTACCAAGGGGTTGGTCCCATCCATGACCTTCCCCTGACCCCTTTTCACAGTGGTGGAACTGCTCACTGATCAGTGAGTTGACAGAAAAGGAACTCTACAAAAGAACGATTAATTTTCTGCCTGTTTAACACAAGTCCTCATGTTCCCAAATGCTTTTTTTGCTATTGGTTATTTTGGTACTACCGTTCATCAGTGCTGCAAGCCCTAGTGAAATGGTTAAAAGTAACTGCAGGAAAAGTTTAAGAAGAAAAAACTCACATGGTTACAGAGATCTGATTCCCATTGTACTCCCCAAGAAAGTTGTGCTGTCACTGCTAAAAAAGAGCAATAAAAGAGACAGAGATTTTGCAGGGCTGGAATTTCCTAAGTGAACACTGACATAATGAAAAATATTCTCAAAATCTTAGGTAAGAATTTAGCAGCATCCACTGAGTTCAGGAAGGAAAGGAACCCTTTTGAAGTTAGGATTTTTCTGTGTGTGTAATTTTTCTGTAATTAGCAGCTGTGACTCTGTTTCAGGATCTTGTATATCTCTCCTAATTCTGCTTTTGACTGTTCTTTAGATTTCATTAATACTTCCATTTGCCTCTGTTCTGTCTCAATTCGGAGCAAAATATTAAAATTTGAAAACATGATCTTGAAATCAAAGTATTGGTCTGCTCTTATGAAACTCAGCATTCCAGTGTAGCTCCAAAGCATCTTAAATTTCACTGTTTCTCCATTGAAATGTGCAGGGTGTCTTGGAACATGATTGTCAAGAAATACTACATGGTAGAAGCATCTTGTGGAGACCAGTGTTATGTAAGCTCTTTTGTGTGTAGCTAAAGAGAGAAATAATTTGTCTGGAAAGGTTCTGGAAAATCAAGCAACACTAGATACTGTGAGAATGGTCAGAACACTTTCTTCAGCTGCAGAGATTCTGTCTCTTGATTCATTAGTGCATCACAGATGTGAAGGAGAGGGGAAGCTTTCCAAGTCAGTTACAGTAAACATTATGGAGCAGCATCATTGAAACAGAAAGCTTGGCAACAATTTTGCTGGCACGGAGAGCTTGATTTGGGCACTACTTTGCAAGACTGATAAGTGATGCTCATATATCCAGGCAATACATTTTCAGCTCGCACACTTTGTCATGTCTTGTAATGAGGCAGGAACACGCACGTTATTGGTTCCTCATTAAGTGTTAAGTCACTATAATCATATGGTATCCAGCAACTGTCTGTCTCTACTGTCAAAATGTGGCTTAAAATCCAGCCAATTCTTTTCTCTGCAGAAGATAAAACTGTGGAAATACTGTTCTATATGTTAGGTTTCAGTTGCACAGCAGATACTAAGGCATCTGAATCTTTCTCACTGGTTTTATGTTAGCATGAATCACATTTTAAGACAAGGTAATGCAAAAATTTACGTGCCAAAGTAGTTATTTTCACTTCAAGTCCAAGATCAGAACTTCAGAGTAGCTATAAATTCTTTCTCTATACAGACTTTACTGATAAATATGGTATGAATGTCTATAGTCAATGGCACCTGTAGAATTGACTTTTAAATTACTTTAGTAACAGTTGGTTGCTAAACTAACTTACTCTAGTAGAACATATTTGAAAGTATTGCTTGAAATTTGTGACTACGTCCCTGACTATAGCTACTTTCCAGCAGACATTTTACGCATCAAAGGAATTATAGCATCTGTTACTGTCTTTGGGTAGGATTGGATGGTGAAAGGAAACAAATAAAGCTGGCTGAGGTGCTAAAATGAATTATTCTATAACTATGTGACAGGTTTGCTCTATAGTCTGCTGTAAACAGAATGCTTCATCTACTTCCACTCATAATAGCAAAATAGTGTTTTTCCCCTTTAGAATAGTAGAAGTAAAAGCTGAAGGAGGATGGGGGATGTTTAAAGAGAGGGTTTGCAGTGGGAGCACTTGTGGAGTATTTACACAGATAGTGCATAATAGAGTATATTTGCATGGAAAGGGATGGACTGAGTGTAGTGCCTTCGCTCTGACATGCATATGAAGTGTTTATCTCCAGTTGCCTAGGGCACCTCGTGACTGGCAGCCATCATTGTAGCATCCATATTTTGAGGGATTTTGTTCTATTTGTGAGGTTTGCAAACAGAATTTAAAAGTAGAATAAAGAATAAAGACATTTAAGATTTTTGTGAAGGTGTGTGGATTAGTTCTTACTCTGTGTAAGGGATGTTCAGTATGATTCTCATGAAGGCACATCTGGAACACAACTTGAGAAATACACTGGTATATCATTTCTGGTTCTGACTTGTAATAGCGGAAAAGATTCTCACTTATCAAGAGTAGTGATCATAAATCAAATATTAGACAGAAGTCTTGCAGCAGAAAAGTCAGGAATAATAACCGGTAGACAACTTACTGGGTTAGTAAGTCTAAAACTTAAAGACATTTACAGATTTTGCTGATATGATATGATTAGATGTTAAGAACAGTGATTTTTCTTCACTATTTGGCACCATCTAGTCCTCTAGCATAACATTGTTGTGGTTTTTTTTTTTTTAATAAGAGCTCTTAAAATAAAAAAGGGGGGAAAAAGTTGAAATGAGAATATTTTCAATGAACTAGGTAAAACCAAATTGAGAGAATGATATGTATTCCATTTCTCTTTAGTCAAGGTATGTGTTAAAAAGAAAGAATCGGCTAAATAAGAACAGACCCTAGCAGTTCCTAGGATAAGTAGGAAGTTTGTATTATAAATAATAAGCCTGGAAAACCTGAGTAACTTCTGAGAATACTGTGGATTCACTGTCACCAGTGTAGGCATAAATGCCATTATATGAGTAAGAGTTTGGAATGAGTTTGCTCAGTCTTCCCTGGTGTGGAGGGTTGGGCCAGGCTGGATGCACCTCTGTAGGTTTCCTTCAGCATGGGTGTGACTTTCCATGAGACTTGGCATTAGGAATTCTGAACTGGTCTCCTTTAGGAAAGGACAGAAGGCTATTAAAATTTTGATTTTATCACTATAAGTAGAAATATATCTACTAAATGTTACTCTATGGTAATTGATAATTACAATATTTATTTCCTCTTTGCAGTGATTTATTATATTTTGAGTACATTTTAGAGCAGAATAGTAATGATTAAAATTTATTCATGGAAATATTATATACTGTTTCAATTTTCATTTATCAGTTTGCTTGAATTTTGTGAGAGCCAACTTACCTAAATATCCTGTAGGTTTAGTTTTTCTTCAGGCAACAGTAGCCTTAAAGGATCCGTTTGCCAAACTGCTTATTTAAATATCTGTATTTTGTGATAATACTGTACTGCAATGCCCATCTTTAAAGTGTTTAATCATCTGTGATTACTTGAAATGATTAATAAATATGTATTCATCCCCAATAATATTTTGTAAGCCTAAGAAGTTAAAACAATCTGAGGACAAATACTATACAATTTGATTTTTTTTTTTAACTAAATAGATCTTTTTCCAGTGTTTAAATTTCTTAAATTAATATTATGTTGCACTTGCATGTAGTTTCCTTTATGTATGCAACCTGCATTTTGCACATGAACATTTTCCTCAGTTAAAGTATAGATTTTTCCAAAGTAGAATAGCAGATATGTTTTTAGCTAAAACAGCTTTAAGTTAAAATTAAGTTTGCATGTAATTTGATTTAATAATATTTTTTGTTATTAAGTAATTTCAGAAGCATAGGAATTTCTTACTGGAAAACATATTTCTTTTAACATAGTTGAGAAATCAGTTAATTAATTAGGGCAGGGCAGTATTAATTGGTTTTTAACTCTTTAAATAACTTGCATATTTTTACTCGTGTTATTCTTTTGATTGCCTGATCTTAACAATACTGCTGTGGTTGTGGTGTTTTATTTTGGTGGGTTTTTTAGTATTCTCTTTTGTTGTTTGTTTTAGTAGACAGCCTCAGTTTAGAGACTGTGCCCCTGATCGTGCTGTTACTGGTTTTGGAAAGTACCGCTCTAAGAATAATAAATGTTTTCAGTTTGCCTCAGAGTGATGTGACTTGTGAGGTTCTGTGTCACCAGACACTGCATATTGCCCTAGAAACAGATTTTTTTTTTCCTTGAGAACTAATCAGAGAAAATTTATAGTGATAAATTCAAATATATGTAGTCCCAGCTTATATCACTCTGTTGCAAAGAAAAAATTAATAAATGATAGCTATTAAATGAAGTAACAGCTGTAACATCTCTCTGTCATGTGGCATGGTATAGGGATTCCTTTTTCAGTGATACAAATCCTTGCTTCATGTTTCCCAGCTCAAGCTTGATTTTCTGGGGTTAATTTTTCCGGAGTTTCTGCCTGGACTGGAGAAGAGCCCTGTACAAAGGGAGTCAGTACAGCCTAGTGGAGAGCAGAGTCATGAGCATTTGCATCTCTGGAATGTTTTTATTGACGAACGGTAGTCTGCTATTGACATTCGTGTCCCTTGATGATACTTCTATCCTAGCTTATCTTTGCTGGTCAAATGCCTTAATTGTTCTGGCCTTTAATTCAGTCAAAGTTGGTGCAGGAGTGGAAGAGAAAAGAGAAGGAACAGGTCTAACAGAGCATCAAGCTTGAGCTGTGAAGCTGCTGGCAACGATCAACCTGTCATAATGTTATGATTTGTTCATTTTTATACCATTTATTAGCCTTTACTTGTTGTGCCATTTGGCCTCCAGGGCAGATAAAGTGCTGTCTAATTTGGTAGGTTTGCTTCTGTCAGAGTGGCCTCGACAGAGAAGGTGTTAGCTGTAGTGACAAATAATCAATAGCTGTCGTTGTCATGAGGAACGTGAGTAGTTGGGCCTTTCATCTGGAGGATTAGAGGTCTAATTGGATTGAGAATAGGGAGGGTGAGCTGTTGGGTAACCCTGTCAGCTATGTTAAGCTGTCAAATGTCAGCCTTCCTGAAAGGAAGAAGGAATGGTTAGCTTTCAGAAACAAGGAAGAAGACATATGAAAGCCTTTTAAAAAGTAATAGATAGAAAAGTAGAATAGGCTAACATACGCTTTAACCCTTTCTTGTTTAATTACACATCTTTCTGGTTAATGAGGATGCGTGGTGTGCACTCTCTCGCTCTCTCTGAGACAGGCTGAATTTGTGTGAAACAGATTTGGCTGCGTTGTACCAGATCAGACTGGTTTTCTGCCTTGAGAAAAAGCCAGTTAACTACTCAGGGAATATAAATGCAAAAGATTATGACATGGGAGAGGAAAATATCCACAATGGAAGGAATTGCTTAATAGAAGGTGTAAGGAAATCAAGTATTTTATGTTAATATTTTGTTACAAAGATATGGCAGTCCAATAGTACCAGTGTTTTTTGAGATACAAGCAACGGTTGCAAAGTTGATGTAAGTACAGTGTTATGATCCAGTCCTGCATTGGGCTTTAAAATTGTCAGTTGAATTTTGACTGCATTTTCTTACTGTTGCTTTTGATCCTTTCTGTGTATTTCTTGGAGAAAGATTTTGTTCTAAAGAAGATAAATCCAGTGAAAGACCCATTATGCTAGTAGAACAAACAATTTAATGTCTCAGAAGTGCTAATATTTACCTGATCAGAGTAAATAATATGACTACATTTTAATGAAGGATTTGTTTATAAAATTACTGAAATAATGGTTTCTTTACTTGTCATCTTATTTTGCCACTCTCTTCAAAGCAAGTCTTAACTGTAACCATACCTGTATTCCCTTTCTCTAAGGGACACATTTTCCCTACAGCACTTGGCCATAGTTATCCATATAACTGACCTTGAAATAGCAAGGATTTAAAAGGGGGGGAAAAAAGGTCTTTATTTTGCATCAGCTAATTAAACTAAAGACAATTTTATATTTTTCATCTTTTTGTTTATGGACTTGTAGATACTTCAGATCTCATAGATGTTCTTTTTCTGTATTTGGTCATTTATTCTGAGCTAGTGGTTTTGCTATTGGTTTTTCAGTTTGGATTGATTCCCCTGCTGCTCCCCTCTCTTCTGTAGCACTCAGTGATGATCATTTGGACTCATGACACTGTTTTTACTGGTGGTCTGCTGTAAATACTGGCAAACCCATCCTTAATCTCAGGTTTATCTTTTTAGATTAGTACGACAGTGTAAGTATTCCAGAGGCAGAAATCTTGGACGGACTGTCTGTTATCACATTTCAGTGGCTTGCGTGTCAGAAATCATGGTTTTTTCCCCTTTGAGATAGGTCTTTCAGAGCATGACAGTCAATCTTTGTGTGAGAGGTTGGAGTCATGTGTGTTGAATAATTTTTGGGTTTGCTATTAGTTATCTGACAGATATTGTACCTCTGTCATTTATTTTCTGATAATCCAGTTCTCCTGATTCATCTTTCTCTGTTTTGTTTCATTGCTTCCCCAACTCTGACTTTATGATCTTGATATTTATTTTTGAGTCTGTGTAATCTGATTTAAGCACGCTTAACCTTCTGGTGTGAGCTGCAGGAAGGACAGATGAAGAACTGACATCATAGCCTGCTCTCGCAGCTTGAGGTGTGCTGAAGCTAGCTGAGATTGCTGAACTACAGGAGAAATACTCACTGCTGTGGCCTGGTTGGCTTCAGTATCCATAACATCCATGAAGCTGACCCAGTGTTTCTACACAGTGTTGTAGTCTGCACTATAGACGCACTGTGGTAAAACAAGCTTTTTCCTGGTAATAAAATAAGCCCTGGCCTATTTATTATTAATTTATTTTTAATTATATTTTTAGCTTATTGAAAATCTATCCATTCTTCTGAAAAAACCCTTTTTTTGCAAAGTTCCATCTCCAGTTTTACTCATTGTGGTAAAAAACGTGTCATAATTCAGTATCTTAACTTCTAATGTTTTATCTAACACTTGGTACCAAAATCCTTGTTCTCTGTTTTTTCCCAGACAACTTCCTTGGCATGGCAGTGATCTGTGTTTTCTCCCTTTCTCCGTCCAGCTCAAACATCACTAATGGTGATGTTTTCTTTCTCTTTTGCTCCACCAATGCAACGGTTATTTTCATTAATTGATTTATTTTCTTTGTACAAACTGCTCTCTTTCATTTTCAAGCATGATGTAATTTCACTTCCCTGCATCTCTGTTCCACTTCTTGGTCTGGTAACTCTCCCTCTTTCCTTCACTTGGCTTTATATCCTCCTTCTACCATGCTTTTTGTCCTTGGAATAATCCAAGGAGGATATTGTCAGGCCGAAAACATATATTATATTGCCATCCTAATGCCTCTGTTGAGCAGTCTTGATCTCAAGCTCTTTAAATTTGAATATGTAATTTCATTAAAATAATAAGGAAAGAAATTTCTCCAGCTGAAGTGATATTTCTAAAAGATTTTGCAAATATGAATCAAGTGCAAACCATGGTGGCAGAACATTGAGAAACTCTGCTTCTGTGTTGTTTCTCAGTGAAAAGGAACTTATTCTGCATAGCATATGGAATGATACCTTAAATATCTGTACAGCCAGCTGGTAGAATTACTTTATTTTCATCTTTTGAATTCACCACATACTTTTGTGAGTAAAATTTGAAAGAGCTGCTGGATTTACCCATTGTTACTTTTTCTGATCTTTCCTAAGTCCTCTTCTATAGCAGTAATTTTTCAGGCTGCTATAAACAAATAAAATCATTTGTATTAGTTTATGAAGAATATCAGTTACCAAGAATGAGTAAGTAAAGTGACCTGTCCCCAAAAAAATTTTAGCTGAGTACTTAAATAAATATTGGTGCATAACTTCAATTCAGAGATTTTGTTGCAAAATAAACTAGAACTGAACAGGATGTAAATATGCCCAGCAAAGGCAAGTAATTTGTGCAGGCACGAGCAGTGCTTTTTCTGTAGAATGTTATTCAATATTGCTTGATGTTTGGCAGTTTTAAGTTGACTTAATTATCCTGGTTTTCAACTGCTAGCTGTCTCCTACCTACTGTTATCAAACAGCTGCCCCCTCTCTCTCCTTTTGTTTTGTTCAAAGGATGGGTGAAAATTTCTCTAGCGTTTGATCTTGAAGATAATGGTTGCATCTTTAAAATGGTGTTCTTTTTAAACATGGTGCTTACTGTACTTGGACTGCTATGGTTCAGATCTGAATAGAATTCATTTTGTTTCACTTATTGTTGTTCCTTGAGCATATTTAGCATTGTGGCATCCCTCGGTGCACAAGAGACTTGTCCAGCTCTTCTCCCAGGACATTGATGTCTGCTGCCAAGTCTGTACCTTAAAAAGTACCTTTGCAGACAAAGACATCTCCCTGTTTGAGTGTCCTTTCTAAAACATCGTTCTTGCATTAATTGCCCCTCTGCAGCTGACCTCACGACTGATCTTTAATGGTTACAAGAAGAAATATTGTTGTTGGGACTGAGAAACGACTTACTTGTTTGTGTCCAGACTTGGCACTGACAAATTAAAATGGAACTATAACGAGTAGTAGCTCATCTGTTTGATTTAGTCCCATTTTGTGAACTGTAGGTGATTTCTGTTTGAATAAGGTGACTTTTTCCAGCTATTCTGTTGTAAAAAGTTAAGGTATTTGTTTTCACTTATTATAAATGTTATTCTAATTTTAGGTGAATTAGTTTTGTGTTAAATGTTTCCACATACACTTCAATGCATGTAGTACCAGCAATAGATCATTTTGAAACAGGACACCTTTCTCCTGAAATCTCCAGGAATCTTCTATCAGGTGTCTGACATGTCCTTAATCTGATGCTCAGGCTTGTCATTTGAATCAATAGTGTACTAGATAGGATGTCTTCAGCATGCAAGGCTACTGCTATAGGAGGTATTTGAAAAATAAATTCAGATCTTATGACCAGCCACAAACTCCAGGAGCACTAATCTTTCATTTGTCTCTCTCTTTGTCTGTAAACAGTTGGTTAAATTGTTGATTAAAGAGAATTAAGTGAATCACACTCAAGCCAAAATGGATATGTATGAACTGCATAAGCAAATTCTGTTGCTGCCTGAAAAGCAATAGCTAATATGAGCATTTCATAAAATACAAAATAAATTTAACTTGCCTATTAAGATTATAATTTTTTTGGTCTCTTTGTAGAGCAGTTTGGAACAGTCTTTTGTCACACTTTTTTATTAATGGAGGATTAAGGAAGAATGCTATCAATTTTTACTAATGAGGAATAATTTCTACTGAAATATTAACTGATTTATGTTATGAATATCATCTGTATGTGTTCAGCCTTATGATGGGAACATTTAAACATAGATATACACAAAGGACATGTGTTTTCAATGTTGTTAGTATGGTATGGATTTGGAAAGGCTTTGCAACACCAACCTTGAGTTGTTATTTTATCTGCCTCTAGTCTGAACAAAGAGAAATAAATCTAGAACTTTTATTACTGCTAAGACGCCGTTTGAGTAGATTATGAAGGCTTTGATTTATTTACCAGTACTGTAAGTAGGTTATGTCTTCATTTTAAATCTCGAACATCACTGTAGTGTCTGTAGAAGCTGTAAAATTATACCAAATGTAAAAGTAGCTTAAAGTTTCTTAATAATTATTTAGATTAAGAGCAACTCTACCTTTATTGCTGGTTGTTTTCAATATGGATTGTCTGTCTTGTTTTGCAGTCGTTCTGGAGACTTCTCTGTGACTGGATAACTTTTCTTGTCAAATAGAATATGATAGGTAGTTTTGCAGTTATTTCACATAGTGGTTTGTTATAGAACTTAAGATGTTTGAAATATATTTAAATCACATAAAAGACATGCATTTATTTTCAGATAAAACAGCAGCTAAAATAAACCCAAAAAATTCTGGGGAGGTATGCTCAAAAGTGAGCATATATGCAAAGTGTTCATTTTGCGTTGTTGCTTCCAGCAGTCTGGAAGGACATAACATGCACTTAGAGGGGTACAATTAAGTGCAAGGCAGCAGTGACACAGTTCTGATACTTAGTCGTAATGGCAACTAGTTTGCTTCCAGAATGAAATGGTACTGCACAAAGTTAGGATTAAAAGACTTAGACTGGACTGATGGCTGTTATTCAGACTTGTTTTTCAGGTAAAATTTGGCCATGAAAAATACTGTGATTTGTAGCATTTTTATTAGCTTTTTAAAAGGCATACGTATATTTCAGGGATATATTTTCTTAGTTTTGTAACAGTTCAAGACAATTCAACTCAAAGCCATTAAGATGAAGAAAATGAGTGTAGTAAATATTTCCTAGTACTTGTGTTTTTGGGGAGGAGGGAGTCCGTACTCTCTGACAAATCTTTCAAATCACTATTTTTTGAAATAAAGTAATTTTTGAAAACTTAGTATTTGATTCTTTATGACGAGGTGGGCTGTGATCCTGTAACTATGGATGATGTGTCTCAGGCTTTGTTGTAAATCCCCAGAGATTGTGTGTTGTGGGTTCTTCTGCCTCAATGACTTCAAAAGAACACTGCAGGAAAACAAGTTCAGTAACAGTGGAAGAGATCAACTGGAAATGAGAATGCTAATTGCATTTTCATCCTTGAAGAGTTTTTTACATGAGAGGCGCTAATTTCTATAGGTAGACCATAACAATTATTGCTGAAGAGCTGAGAACACTATGTAGAAACAACACGTACAGGCCATGGATAAATGAGGGCAAAGGCTGTAAGATACAAACACCTATTTTCTTTCAACCAAATGCTGGGAAACAGCATTTACCTTGGCTTTTACAGCACTGGTTCATTGTCTTCCCTATTGTATTCTCTAACTGCGTGCCAGCTGATAGTTCTGTCTATTCCTATGGAAACCAAGAGGGTAAAGCCAATCTTGCAAGAGGCTTTAGGGAGAATTGCTCTTAGTTGAGACACTGCCTTCCTTTCAGTCAAAATGTCTGATAGTCAGAACTGGCCTCAAGTTGTGCTGATGTTCTTTGCTGATGTACGGCCTAAGCTGCTTTGCCAGACAGAGGAACACGTTCAGCTTGGAAGCTGGTAAATAAGGTTTCTGTTCAGCTGTCTGAGAGGTTTTCTCTGGTTGAGTGTTTTACTTTTGGGTCCAGAATGCTGTTAAGGAAGTTGCTAAAAGGGTACTATGTGAGATTAAACCCAATGTCAAAAATCAGTGATGTTTTTGTCATGGTTGACTTGAAAGGGTTAGCAGAACATCACATATTTAAATCCACCAGTGGTTTGTTAGATACAAGGCATGGCATCATCCTTGTCTACACAGAGGTAATAAAGAGCTTACGGATTTTTTTTTTTTTTTTTTAAAGCTGTAGTTCAATGGATGATTACTAAGGGTTATGTCTAAAACAATAATGCTGAAGATTTTAATTTAATTACTTTTATTTTTCAGTTACATTGTTAATCAAGGAGTTAACCCTTGGTTAGTGATAACCAGAGAGACAACATGATGTTTTGATAGTGACTTTACTCATTTTAACTAGAAATTGGGGTTCTAAGTAGCTATATTGACTTCATTTGGGTTTTTCAGGAGCTGTTAAAACAAATTTACTGATATTTGAGGATTGTAAGAATGGTGTAGTCATGTATGTTAAAGGGTAGCTTTTTCAAAGCTTATAGCTGTTGTAACCAGGCAATATGAATTCAGTTTCAGTGTATTCGAAATCAAGAAAGTTCACTATTTCTTGCGTAGATAATATTTTAAAGTACAAGTGCTAATTTATAAATCTAAATAATTTTTATTTGCAATTAAATTAATATATCTGCCTGCTGGCCTCTCAGTAATTTTTGTTCTGAAGAAAGGTTGTGAGATTTCTGGCAGCTAGCTGATAATATAAGCATATAAAAATGCTCCTTTTGATGTATGGATTTCTTTAGTTTTGGAACAGTATTCTGTCCTACAGATACAAAATTAGAGGTATGATAGAACAGCTTCTGTTTTTCTAAGTGCTTCGTTTGCTCCCTGAAAAGCTACTGAAACTGATAGGTGTTGATGACAGAAGTCTCTGTCATTCTAAGTTTTCTGACATTCTTAGAACGTGCTTCTTCTCAAAGAGTTACTAAAAGATGAAACAATCTGCGAAGAAACCACACACAGAGCCACTTTTCTTTCCAAAGTTATTAAAATATTTGGGAGTTGAAAATTTGTTTATTTTGTACAAAGTTTATTTGTAGGGTGAAGCATCCTCTCTTCAGCACCTCCTTACTGGAGAGAGAGACAGTGTGTA
This sequence comes from Atrichornis clamosus, assembly GCA_013400975.1. Taxonomy (NCBI): domain Eukaryota; kingdom Metazoa; phylum Chordata; class Aves; order Passeriformes; family Menuridae; genus Atrichornis; species Atrichornis clamosus. The sequence continues at coordinate 131,477 of WBMZ01007965.1, read as the reverse complement.
TGTTTGTGTGTATAGTAAGATTATCTTCTGTAAGACCAAGTAGGTCAAAGAGCGGTTTTTACCCTGTGAAGGTAAGCAGGCTAAATTCAGTTGCCATTTTTGTTTCAAAGAGAAAGCTCATGGATGTATTTATCTTTTAAAGGCTTAGCTAGCAATTAAGGAGCTCACGATTTTTTACTTTCACTGCTTCTTGAAAGCCTCTGGCAGCAAAGAGCTGTTCTCAACTTTGGCTGTTGCATCTGTGCTAATCTGTTGGCAAAGCGTGTTAATGTAGTGCAAAGTGGCTGATATGTTCTGCTTGGGTTCTAAGGTAAAATCTAAAATACTTTCATGTTGTACATATTTTACCTCCATGAGTGTCTGAGTGTACAATATGATTTAGTTTTTGTCAATGTATAGATTTCTACTGGCTTCAGAAACTCATACGTCACTATTAAAAAGTAGCGACAATTTTGTGTTCCAATCATAAGCAACAATTAAATCTTGACTCCAGCTTCTAAGGAGTCCTGGGTTTAAAGGGCTTTACACCTAATCTGACTGTTAAAAGATCATAGCAATCTCTTTCTTTTTTATTTGTTTTTGATGTTGGTTTTTGTTCTCTTAGAACAATAAGTAGTCTATTTGGGAAAGAATGTACTTCTCTGGAAAAGGACATCAGTGGCCTGGTATGCTACATTTCAATGTACTTTTCCAGTTCTTATTCTGGGTCTAAACCAAAGGAACAGTGTACATGAGTGAGTAAATATGTAATAACCCATGATATAATTAGTTTTTCTGTTCTCAAAATGCTATATATCCAGCTATACTTCCTTAAATACTATTTAGGAGTTTAAAAAGGAAAATTAAAATATTAATAATATTTAAAGACAATAAAAGTAAAGTCACTGTCCATGTTATGATTGGTATAGTATTGGAACAGTGGATGTTTTATCCTTGCAATTAATTCAACTGTAATGATTTAGTGGTGTTCTGTTTGTGAAAGAGTAAAGTTAACTGAATTATATATTATATTCCTCTGAAGAGGATTTATTGATTGTTAAATAGTCTATCATTTCACAAAAGAATACTAAGAAAATTTTGCTAAAATGTCTTACATAAGTGCTTAATTAATAATGAATATATTTCAGCAATCAAAATTTAATAAGCCAATAAATTATTAAACTGTAGTAGGATGTGTAATTGCCAGATCTCTAAAATCACTTCTATCATGGATGGTGGACCTGCTGCACTGTTACTCCTCTGCTATCTTCAAACACACCCCTTTAAATAGGCTGACCTTTGTGCTTCTGATTTTCTGAGGACCTCTATTTCACCACTTGCCTGCTCTCTACTGCGCAGTTGCTGACCAGGCTTAGTTACTGCAGGGCTCTCTCTCCGGGGCTGTGGCCCGTGGCTAATGCCTGATTTTGATAAATCTCGCCTCAACAGTACAGAAGTGGCAAGGGATAAGGTGCAAAATCAATGAATCATTCTTTGGGAATTGTAGCATTGCAGAATTTAGGGTATTCAATAACATTTTTGAATACTGGTAAGTAATGTTTTAACCAGGAAGAAATGCAGCTGAGAGAGGTAAAACCTATTTGACCTCAGAAGCGTATGAGAATCTGAAATTACATGCAGGTAAATATGTAAACAGAAATAGAAAGTTTGGTGAAATGTGCACCACTCAGTCAGCAGTAGGTTCTTCAAGAGTAACTGGATATTTAGTTGGCTGATTTTGTAGAAGTAAATTCAATAGTTCGCCTTTTTAGGCCTGTACAAATATATTAACTGTAGTGCTAAATGGAAAATTGAAGGTTAATGGGGCATTAGGACACAAAATGTAAGAGTATGGCAGATTATCACTTGATAATGAACTGAAAACAGATACAGTTGAAATATGAGCTGTAAGATCAGAAGGCATCTATTAGAATTTCTCAACAGTTGCACTTGAATCTAGTATTAGTCAATATTTTTCATTAACAAACTTAGAATCACGAGTAGTATTTTTTTAAAGTATACTTAAGAGTGGCACAGTGTTAGGCATTATTGTCAGTCAAAGAGAGGATGGCAGTGGCTGAGATATCAGAAGAATAGCAATACTGAAAGTAATTGAAATGTTTAGAAATATTATGGTCCAAAATTTAAGTCTCAGGGGAGGAGGGAGGGAGCAGAACAATTTATTCTATCTATTATGAATTTATTATTTGAAAAATGACAGAAGGATGTCAATGTGCTAATTGATTGGAGAATATACTTAATTGATGGAGAAAAGCAGTTTTAAGTATATCTGACAAGACAGGCACTAGCAGTAGACAAGTACCATTGTGATTCAGTAAGGTACTTCGTGGGATCTCCTCTGGTAGCCCTGTAATCTCTACCTGCTTGCGTTCAAAACAAAAGAGTTCCAACTAGAATGAGTGCAGAGAGCTGATGATTTTTGAGGGCAATGTAGGATTTATCCTTTGTTACTGAGATAAAATGACCAATGCTTGTTAAGATTTTAAAAGATTTTTCATGGGTAGAGGAATGAAGTTTATGCTTGTGTGTGTTATCTTAAAAAAACCTCAACAAACAAAACCTAAAAATCCCAGCCTGAGACGGAGACAATTGGGAGGGAAAACATCCCAAACACTGGAACTCCACTTAAAAGAAATCTCTAGGAATTTTTTTGAAAAGGATTAGATGTTGTTACTCCCTATGGTGCTGGAAGATGGATTTACTAATCCAGAGGGTCAATTTTAACCTTCAGTTCTAATTTGTGGTTTGTTTGTAAATATTTCTAAGGCTTTCTATTCTGATACAAGTATATGCCCTGACTGCATCTTCAGTGCTTATGACTGTCAACAACGAAGAGCCTGTAAAAACCACCTCCTTTGTAAGGGTTTGTGTTGCTTTGGTCTGTCTGTTCCCAGTCCTGGGAAAGTAGGTATGGTATTTTGAAGTGGAGCCAAAGTAGCATCTTCACGGTTTAACAGCTTGGCATTCTTTCTAATGACCCCTGCTGTTTTTACCAGGAGGTTGTATAGAGATGCTGGGCTGCCTTTTCCCTGTTCTCTAGCAACCCTTACAGTCCACTAAATCTTCACAGGCCTCTTGTAGGTATTCTGAAAATCAGACATAGCTGTGCTGTAACAGGAGTCAGCTCCTGTGCACTACATCATAAATTATTACAAATCAGTCTTTCAAGTCATATTAAGTATTTCACATGGATTAGAATTATTACAGTTTTTTTTAAAGTGGTCTCTTCAATTGATAGAGAAATAAGCAATTTTTCTATGTGCATTGATCCCTTTTAACCCATTGATGACAAGGTGATGGTAGCCTAGCTATGGATGTGCATTTGATGGTCTTGGAGACATGCACATATTCCTTTGACTCTTAGCCTTACCTTGTACAGCTCAGTTCCTCCCTTTACATAAGGTGTTATATTTATCTATATAGTAAGCTTTTAAAATCCAAATATGAAAAGTGTAGCATCAGAGACATATCCACACTACAGAGTAGGGGAAGAGGTTAGTCAGAGTGTGGAAGCACAGTTATATAATGACCAAGTTAACTCATCAAGAAATAGTGGGATGAGAAGGGAAATAAATTTTCACAGAGCTCTGTTGCACATCAGCAGAATGTTTCTAGAATCCAGGTGAACTCTTTAAAGCAAGTTTGTATGCTTTTGAAATACTTAAAAGTTTGCTGTGAAAAATACTTAAGTGTCATTCATCATTATGTGCTTTGGAGAATTTTATTTGGGATTCTGCAAAATATTCCTGGTTGATGGTGCATAGTAAATGGCAATCTAGACTACAGCAAAACTGGTATGCTGTCATTCATTTAGGATTTAGGTGAAATAGTTCTATTTCCTCCTTTAATCCTTCCCATTTCTTCTAGAACTACATCTGGTGCAGGAGAGGGATATTGGTTTACTGAGGCTTTAGCCATACAAAATGAAAGTAATATAAGGAAAAAGAATGTTAACCATTTAAGAGTGTTGGTTCCTAGTCTAACAATATGTATGCTTGTCTACTGTCTTTTGGTGTTATCTGTAGTGTGGAAGAGAGTCTGAACCCTTATCTACTTAATGACTATTCAGGAGACAACTGTGGCGAAATTTAACTGCAATATATGCACATTTGGCATCATTGTGATAATGACTCCTGCACTTCAGGTGGTGTTTTATTTTATATAACAACACTCAGCAGTCCAGGTTTTTACATTTTTGTATTTTATATGATGTTACTTTAAATGTCCCTACTGCTGTTACAGACTTTGACTTCCAGTTCACAGAAAGAAATCCTTACTCATTTCACAGGAACTGTACTCAGTTTCCTTTCAATTCTGAATTAGAAAAGTATCCATTTTTAGCCATCTAAGAGGAGGGGAAGTAAGATGTTCCTAGTAAGTAGTAATTGCAGTTGTTGTTCTTCTTTCATTTTCAAATACCTGAGCAGCTTTTCCAGCTAGTGATCCCAACTGCCATGGCTGGCATTGCCAGGCTTCTACCAAATGCAGCACAGCACTGTAGGTGACCTCTGTGCTAGCAAGTTAAACTGGTCTGGGTGTCAGAGGGAACGTGCATCATACCTCTCAGCTGAGGAGAGAATAACCTGTCACTTGCTAAGGAGGTTAACACCTGTGTGTGCGCTGAGAAATTTCTGGAAGAAATGTTGCTCACATGAAGAATAAAACTGGCCACAAGAAACAGAATTAACTACAGCAATTTGGGGTTGGTTTGGTGTTAATGTAAGATTCAGGCTTTAACACTGTGTCTTGGAATGTATTAAATTATCTACATGTATTCAAAAGGTAAACTAAAAAAATCCTTTAACAGCTCTGAGTCTTTCTTATACTGCTATATGTCATGTAGGGAAAAAAATGTCTGCCACATCCTCGTTTTATTTTGAGTGCTGGAATATTTGCACAGCTGTTTCTATGATAGCATTTTCTGTGTTAGGTTGGTTGGTCTATTGTGCTACCTGTTACCAGAGAGCCAGCTAGGACAGGTGGGAAATATTATTTAAACCTTCAGAACAGTACTACAAAAATATGGTTGTTCTAAATGTTGCAGTGCTATTGAACTGGTTTGGACACTGGACCAGTAGGAACCTGTGTGTGTTTGTTTGGGGAAGGGCTAAAAACCTGACCCAGAGGGGCTTTAGTTGTTTGCGTGGCTTCACAGTGATGCTGGAATCACTCTCTTTGCTGATACCCTGTATTAGGTTCAGTCACAAAGCAGATCTCCTGTTCTCCATTAGTTTGCTAGGGAAGAATAGGACTGCCACTGATCCAAGGAAAAGAAAAAGTTCTTTCCCTGATCTTCCCACTGCTGAGTACCATGGGCCCAGTTCTGATGGAGTATTTGAAAGAGAGGCACGTGGCACTGGGTGACTTAGAGCAGGGCTCTGCGGGCTGTACAGAGTGGTGTGATGTGAAGTGTGGGGCTGATGTTTTTAGTGCATTGGTAATACAACCAGTAATTTCAGTATCAACCTGTGATTAGTATCATAACACCACTGAACAGAGCTTGTTTTTTCTTCAGCCTTTCACTCAGGTGACCATATGGGACGGACTGACCATGACTCTTTGACAGATGTCCACCCAGCTGCTCTCTCACTACCTTTCCTTAACAAGCCAGGGAGAGAAAATAGGTTGAAAAAGCTGCTTTAGATGAATGAAGAAATAATCACATTATCTTGTAGGCCCAGAAAAGTAGGTAGAAAAGTTTACCAGCAATTTTCCACTAAAACCTTTCCCTTGCAGTAGAATCATATTGAATATACTAGGGAGCTTTCTTTTCTGAGTGAATTTGCAGTTTTGGGGATAATTTTTTCACTTTCAGATATAACCTAAATTCTGGCAAATACATAATTTATGACTAAGATATTTCTTCTATTACTCTCTTCTCTATTGAAATGTTCAATAGAGAAAGGAAAGTTTTTGTGACTGCTTAGTAGTTAAGCTTGGTGTCCAGAACTTTCTTCCAAGTCATTACTTGATGGCAGAGCCATGGTTGCTTATTGAACTGTCTACCAGAAAATGTGTTATGCCCCTTTGCAGTTAGTACATGTGGCTGAATTTTTGAAATAGCAGAAGTATTTCTTCTGATTCTGCTGAAGCCAGTTGTCAGCTGTTCTCTGAAACTGTGCTGCAGTTTGCATATAGAGGTGAATCTTTTGACTAAAAATAATTTTAGTAAAATCTAAAGGAATTTTAAGAATCAGCATTGGAATGGTAAATTTTGGCCACCAGGAACCAAGTTTTCTGTATGAGTATTTAATCTGGTTTGCTCATAATGTTTTCACTGTGTAACAGAATAATTTTTGGGACCCTATCGTGGTAAGAGACCACGAACTGACTCAAAGAGCTTCATGCTGCCCAGGAATGTTTGGGTCAGTCAAGTGCATTATTTATGAGTAAAACCTAGCAAGCTTGAAGACTTTTTATACACAAAAATTTTATTAAAATGGAGGAATTGGCTTTTCAAGATAAGCATTTTCTTCCTCCACTGAATAAGACCTAAATTACATCTGCCTTCGAGGCATGTTGATACATTGCATATATGCAAACTTAAGCAGTAATCAATTGAAGGTGGGGAAATTTTCCTTTGTCATTAAAAAGCATGGTATTATTTTCTACAAGTGAAAGGAAAACAGGAAAATTCATGGTATTACTGAAGAACAGAACAGCAGTCGGAAGTAAAAGCATGAAAAAGATAATTAAAATAAGTAATGTAAGTACAGGTGTTTTCTGTGGTAGTGTTTTTAAAAATCTTATATCATTTGGAGGAAGCAGAATCTCTTGTGTTTCAGAATGAAGGGATTTATTACAAGTTCATTTGCTAAGGGGAGGGATTTGTTGGTGGCTAAGCATGCAAGAGAATAATGTAGTAGTAACTGATGGAAAAATATGTAACAGCAAATATAAAATACAGTATAGGGAGAGAAATTCTAATAATGAAAAGGCATGTTTCCTTAGTTTTATGCATTATTTTTACTTTCAGTCTTCTTTACAGTGAAATTCATTCAGAAAGAATATATACAAGAACATACTTGTAAATCTTCCAATAAGTATCCATCAACAAGACAAAATCAATTCTTTTTCTTTCATGGGTATGCATGCACTTTGAGCAGGAAATACTGAAAACAAACCAAATGTATTATCCTCTGTGATGGAGAAACGCAGCTGTATTTCTTCCAAGACTAATATTCTCTCAAGTTATGTAATGTTGTTCTCCTCCAGTCTAATTGCCAACCACATCACGATACATTGAGATTTTTTTGCTAGTTTGTGTTTTTCTTTTTTAATTAGTTTTGTATATACATCTTATATTTGCCTGCAAAACATAACGGTACTAATGAGGAGTATTTTCATGCCTAGCTCATTCCCAAATTTATCATAAATTAATTCAGAGTGTGTTCTCTGTGGTTTAGTAGCTCTACAGCTATTCTCTCCTGCCCCTGTACTTCCGTGTATGCTTTGATATGTGTCTGTGTATTAAAGGGACAAAATCCTGAGGTTATACTTTCCCAGACACCCAGCAGAAGAAAAAGATGTGTTTTGGTCACGTCTGACTATGAATGCTGTAGTAGCCATGCTGTCTCTGGCAAGAGAAGTTTGCATTTTCAGGCAGGTTTGTCGTAGGTTTTTTGGCAGATTTTTCTTGTAGGCTTTCGTTGAAGAGCAAGGACCGGTAACGATAAATGGTAGAAACAGGAAGAGGTAATTTTGTCTGAGCTTATACATGATTTGCTTTCCCTGTTTTGTATTTTAGAATAAAATAGTGTAGCAGAGAAAAATAAAATCACATTCATTTATTTTGGCTGTACCTGGTGAAATCCATTCTGCATACATAAAGCTCAAGTCTTCCATTGGTTTTAGACAAAACCCAGAACAGTAATATATGTGAAATATGCCCTTCCAGTGCTTATGGCTGCTTTGAAAAAGGAAACTTGAATATTTTTAGCCCTTGTACTTGATTCTGTGGTGGCCTCTGGAATCCTTTGGCCTGTCTCCATCCTGCCATTCTGCTGACAAAAGTGATTTGCAATTCTGAGTCTTATGAGATACCGAAGTGCCCCCATTCATTAGCAGTGCTTGCCCTTGTCTACTTGGTTACCTTTTTTCATTGTTTTTCTAAAGACAGCCTAAGGGGACTAAATTAACATACAGAATTTATAAAAGAATTGTAGCAGACTGAAGTATGTTAATTTGCAGGTCGTTTCATAAGCAGAAGAATCCAAAGACATGACTTTTATTGATTTGAGTATCACCTTTCCTGTGTACATTGTCTAATAAAGTTGCATCAAATGTTCCAGCTTTTCCCAGAGTGGAGAGGAATTAGTACAGTTTATCTTCTCATCCGAGCTTTCTATTTTCATTATATTTATAGGTAGTGGTCTGTATGTGAAATTGGCAGAAACAAATATTTTGGGGAACATTGGAAGATAGTGAGCAAAATTAGGAGACAACACACTCCTTTCACTTTAGGAAAGGTTAGAAGAGTGTGGGGAAAGAACAGGGATGTTTAAACCATGATCACAGGAGGTAGGTCCAGATGTTTTGCTTTAATGAGTAATTGCTCCAGCAGTTGCTGGTCCTTGACTGAAACTTAACTACTGAGGTTGATTTGATAAACCCAATGGCCTTTGTGGAGTGGAAGCATCAAAATGTTGTATGTAGTATCTCTGTTACATGGAAAATAACTTTCAAGCAAGGGGCAGTAGCAAGTCAAGGCTGGCTATAGTATTAAATCACTCCAGCTTCTTCATGATTGCATGATCATATCTTTAATTTTTGACTGGCTTCTTCAGGGATTTGCGAAGTTAAACCAGATTGTTTGCTTTGGGATGCACCCTCATTTATTGGTCACAGAAGCATTTCTACGTTCTCTCTTTTGAAAACCTAGTGAAAACCTAGCGAAAGTCCAGCGTAAATTACTTTCAATGTGTTATAAAACTAGCTGTCCCTTCCATTTATCATGCATACTATAGACCAAAACTCATAGAGTTCCCAGTTCAAAAATGTAAGAAACAATCACTTTTGCATATATTTATGTATTCAGATTCTGAATCATTCCTGGTTATTTTTCTTAACTTTCATTTTGAGAATTGTAATTTTTCTTCATGTTCCGTTTTATTCCTCATCTGATAACTGTTTACCTTGCTGAAACCAGCATGTGATGGTCTTATTTCAGTTTTTACATGATGTTTATCGAAGTGGTTAAGAATCTCTGATGATACTGCAGGATTTTCAGTATTACTGAACCCTGACCTAAACACACTCTGCTAATGGAATATATGTATCTAATACCAAGTAGCACAACCTAAAAATGAAGAGTTCATGTTAACAAAAAAATCTTCATTAGTTGTTTCCAAAATTTTGAGCTGTTTTGATACAGGACTTTGGAGGTACTGTAATACAAGAGTAAATATATCTAAACAGTATCATTATTTGGTTTAATAAACTGACATGAATTTCTGATATTTTTCTTTACCCAGGGAAATTACCGCTTCATGAAACTTTTACTGGCTCGTAGAGGGAACTGGATGCAGAAGGACTTAGAGGATATGACACCATTACATTTAACTACACGTCACAAAAGCCCAAAATGTTTAGCTTTGTTGTTAAAACATATGGCACCTGGAGAAGTGGATACCCAGGACAGAAATAAGGTAAAAGTACTGCTTATTTTAAAACAAGACTTGTAGCAGCTTTAGAAATTGGTTTCATATCAAACACTTGTGTGTAAAATATTATTTCAATCATAAACTTTTTCTAGGTCTTCAAAATAGAAATATTAATATTTTCCTGATGTTAAAGATGTCGAAGTTCATTGCATGGGGTTCACTGATATTCTTCTTGAGTTACAATGGAGGATTCAGAAACTATCCAGGTTTTTCTATAACATTGTGATCTTTGTTAGAGTCTGGATAGCATATGCTTATCTTGCTTTTCTTCCTTGGAAAAATCTTGCATTTAGAATCATTTAATGATACTAGAAAACTTTGTGCAGAAGACCTTCAAAGCATTTGTTGATATCAAAGGTGAATTTAATAAAAAAATAAAAAAAGGGAAATTCCTTGGTGCTGAGCTGAATGCAGGTTTGCTGTTGGCAGATATCCTTCCTAATACTGGGTGACGGATTTTTTTCTGCACTGTGGCCACTAAAATGGTGGTGATACTGATACGGCTCTCCCTGGATGCTACCTTTTAGAAGTGTGTGGTGGTTCAGCTTTGTCAAGTAGCCAAATGCCCACCTGGCTGCTCTCTCACTTCCCTCCTCAATGGGACAGATGGAGAAAACAGTTTGAAAATCTCAGGAGCTGAGATAAAGACAGGAAAATTAATCACCAGTTACTCTCATGGGCAAAATAGACTCAACACAAAGTAAATTGGTTTCATTTGTTGACAATTAAAATAGTTTTGTATTGTTAGAAACTCAGAAAAAAATTAGAACACCACCTTCAAACCACCCGAGCCCTTTCTTTCCTGGTTCATATTTACTTTTTCACTTCCACCCCTTCTCTTCTATGCACAAGGATAGTCCAAGGGTAAAAATATTCATATGCTAAATCTTCCTGATTGACTGTCCTTTTTTCCGTGTCTCTGCAAGTAAAAATGGACAATTTTGAGAGTCTCCTAGTCATATGTGACTTTTTGGCCTGGGATAGAATGTGATGCCATTTGTCCAGAAGATTGTCTTATGGGATCAATAAAAGGTATAAAGTTGTTGTTATCATTGTTATTATTATCATCATAAAGTGGACCATTTGGCAGTAGAAGGTCTGTTTCCAGTGCACACGTTCTGTTTCTTCCCTGAGTGCATCATTTAGTGAGAGGAATGTGATGATGAGGTTGATTGACATTCTGGCATGAGACTTTCAATTAAAGCAGAGCACCAGTTAGTCACTTTGACATTTGTTTTGTGAAACTGCAGACTGCCTTGGGAGAAAATGTAATCTTAAGATCTCAGAGTTTTATATTGCTACCTTCTTGGAATAAAGCCCTTCAGACTAAGTGTCTGCATCTGTAGTGATAACAGTTACTTGAAAAGCCAGGAAGTCTCCAGATAACTTTCCAGGTGTATCATATAGGGCCTGTAGTGTCATGAGTTGTCATTCCCTTTGCAAAGTCAAGTCATGCCCTACCACATCAATAAAATAACTAGCTTTCTTTGGAACCACACTGTCTTCTAATAGCCCCAGGAAGTAATCTACTGATGTTTGTTAAAAAGGACAGTCATAAAATGACCAGCATGAGCTGAGAGATGATGAGTCATAGAAGGAAAGTGGTACTCTTCTTAAAACAACTGATTTACTATGATTTTTCATACAGAGAGGTACTGCCAGTCCACAGTAATAGTATATGAACCCATCTTAAAAGAAGGAATGGTTAGCCTATAGCCTCTGTAATTTTTGAGGTGCTCAGATCAGTGTTGTTCTTCAGTTTTAGCGCTTAGCAATGCTTGATGTAAAACTGATGTGAAATGGTTGCCTTCATTAGCATTAATAGTAGTGTATGAGGAGACATCAGACATTCACACAGTCCTGACAGGCATTCTAGGTAGAGGATTTCTTGTGTTTCCACATGTTTTGAACAAAACAGATTCGTCATTCCTGTTGGCATACTTGATGTGTGTTCTGTTTGGGAGATGATCACATTGCCTTCAGCAGACAGATTTCTTGTAGTTATTGTGGACCTGTGTTAATCTGTGAATATCTGTTTTAAATTTCACGTTCTTGAGCAGTTTGTCTATCCTGAATTGTGAAAGAGACTTGTTTCAAGGAATGCAGAGATATGGCCTATTCTTTTTCTGCAACGATATTGTAACAAAAAGTGAGACACTGTGAATGTAAATAGGAAAAGAAAGACCAAAATCAAATTATGTAACTGCCATTGGAAGGGTAGGCATGGTATTGAATACAGCTGCAGCTGTTCCTGGTGATGGAGGATTTTTAAGGGTTGAGGAGGAAATTCCCTTTCTTACAGTTTGTAAGTGATCTGTACATCTGCCACTGATTCAAATGCAAGTGCCCTGATCAGGTGTGTTTGGATCAGCTGATAATGAAGATACTAGCTTGGGAAGGCTGGGCTTAGTGGAAATCATAATTCCTTACCTCATATAGTGGGTTTTCATTCTACCACTAGAGAACACAGGAGAGGGGGACTGAACTTTTACTCTGTTCTTATCATCTAGGAAGCAGGCAGGATAAGACAGCTGCAAGCCCAGTTTCCAGCAAATGGATCTTTTGTGCCCTGTGGACAATGGAGTTGAAACAGCCTGTCCCCTAGCAATTAGCTGTTTGCCTTCCAGGATATTCTAGCATGTATCATGGAAACCCTGGCTATAATTACAGCAGTCGTTCTGGAGAGGTCATGCTGACTTCATGACCATGCTAATTAGTTAACAAAGGTATATGTGAACCAGACAAAACCATTTAGGAACTGTGCCTGTTTAGCAGATTTCCAAGGCAGTATTTAAAATATTGCCAGGTTCCCCAGAAAATGTAGAGCATTCTTCTCCCAGTTCATGTCATGAGTAATCACAGCAGCAAAAACGGAATTCAGGTTGGTAAAAGATGATCTCAGGGACAGAGTCCAACCTGTTTGACTCTGTTGGGCACATAGCTTATTCAGTTTCCTTTCTGCAACTGTGCACATCAAGATTGCCAAATACAATTCCTGAACATGAGAGAGAACGACTGTCTTTTATACCTACTTCCATGTAGGCTGAAACTGGTTGTAGATGAGAGAAGCCAGTGAACCAAAGCTACATTGGCCTTCTGGTAAACAAAAGTTTCTGCTTTCATTGCAACTGTCAGTTTCCAGGGATACTGGTCAGCTCTATTTAATAAATAATATTAATTCATTTATTACAAATTTGTGCTCCTGCAAGGGCAGTTTATTGCCCTAGGCTGTGTGTCCTTGTATGTGGAGTGTCAGTTATCAGACATTTCCTTGCAGCCCCTCCAGTTGCATCTTGGAATGAGCTCTTCTTCAGTGAATACCAAGTAGACAAAAAGGCTATCTTCTTATTGTTACCATAGTACTAAACTCACAGCTGGCAGCAACAAACACAAAACCGCTCCTTTTTGCCTTCTTCCTTTACAGAAGCAATAAGGATATGATGTGAAGTGACACATTCTGTGTCACTGCTTGAGGATGCTAATCCAGGGTGTTGTACTTCTATCCACAAGTGTCCCACAGCAGTTATTTCTCTGTTTTCAAATCCAAGTGCCATGTAATATTTAGCAGGGGTGAGGGTGTAAGAGAGATGGGAAAAAAATTCATTATCTTCCAACTCTCTGTTCCTTGGCACTTGGAAGCGATGTGTCTGATAAATAAAATACTTGTTAATATGCCAACATTTTGCTGTTTAAGAAACCCCCCCACACTGGATTGCTTATATAATTATGAACATTGATAAGGCCTGTAAAAAAGCTGCTGGCAGTCAGGAATTGGTAATAGGAGCATGGATTGCTTTTTGATGTTTTATTGGAGTACCATGGGTCATTGGGCATTAGATTCAGTAATATTCAAATAGTCAGCCAGCAGGACAGTGCTATGTGGCATGGCCATTATTCTCCTGCCATAGCCCAATAAATCCTCCCATAAAGCAATTAGTCTCCTACCAGAGGTGCTTACATTCCCAGCATAAGGGCTTCTCAGGTGGGTCCCATGTAGGATGGTGTAGCTTAGACCTAATTGAGACCTCAGTAGCAAAGGTGTGTGATTATCTGCTCTTTCTAAGGGAGATGGGCCTCTTGTTCAGCTTTGTTTAAAGCCTGTTTTCACTAATTTTGACTTGTCAACCTCTCTAGGTACATGTGCTCAGTTTTATGTCAGTCCTCTTTATTGAAGTGTAGCAAAAGGTTGCTCATCTACCCGTTGTTTAAAGCTGGTTTTGACCCACTTTAATTTTTGTATTGCAATAATTTTTCAGTGTGTTTGTAAAGCTTGTGAAAATTGTGTTCCAGCAAACTGCGTTGCATTGGAGTGCCTACTACAATAACCCAGAGCACGTGAAACTGCTCATTAAACATGATTCAAATATTGGAATCCCTGATATTGAAGGAAAAATCCCACTTCACTGGGCAGCTAACAACAAGGACCCTAGTGCAATCCACACAGTGAAATGTATTCTGGTAAGAAAGTCTACTTTATATATATATGTGTGTGTATATATATCTATCTCACACTTTCTTTATTTACTACTTTACTCTGATAGAAATATTTTTAATTTTCTTGAGATTTCTCATTTTAGTCCACTGACTCTTTGAAAATGAAATAATTTGCTTTTCCTAACATCCAGAATTTTGCAAGAAATAATTCTAAATATTTTTGCTCTCTTGAAAGGGGTTTGAGTTCTGTGGGTGAATGTCTTTGCTCTAACTCATATAAGGGAGGGAGGAGAGGCTTGGAGGTTTTCCTGGTTAAAATGACCAATAATATTGCTCATTTGCATTTTGCACACTGATTTCTTTGTTATGTGTCTTTTCTTCATTATTTGAAAGTTTCATTATCTGTACTGAAAAGTCTAGTTTAATTTGGTTCTTCAAGTTAGAATTCTGGGAAATATTTGATCAATTATCAGTCAGCCCACAATCAGTTTTTTGAGAGACTTTCCACGTATTTTTGTGTATGAATTTAATACTTTTTCCTTGATGGCATATTTTTTCTTTCTGCAATATTTCAGTTTTATGTTCTACAATGACAATTATAATGGGTACAATGAAATCATATGTTTACCTGGATTTTTATTTTGTGGAAATCTCTGATCTTGACTAACATGGAAAGATACAGAAGTCTCAATTTAAATTTTCTGTCATATTACAATAATTGTCCTGTATCTTTGACTTTCAAAGGTATTTCAGAACTAGACACATAGTGATTGTACTCTAACTACAAGGACTTGTTTATCTGTCTGCCTGATTATCTTGCAAGTTGAGAACTTAAATATGAATATGAAAACTGTCTTTGCTTTTCTTCAAATCACGCTGATAATCTTGCAGTTACTGATAGTTTTTTAACTATAAAAATAGCTTTTGAGAAGTCTCCAGTGAAAAAAAAAGATTTTATTTCTCTGTTATTTCTGTTTATTCAAGATCTTTGTAATTTGTATCCAATTGTGAAATAATTTGTTACAAACAAAATTTTGTCACAAAGTTTGAGTTTGTATATACCATCTACTTCTCTGGCACACTAGAGAAATAAATTTGCTGCAAAGTACATGAGGATCTCTGTATTCAAATACAGACTTTTTCAAACATTAGATAGTCTAGGCAAACATTTTGAAAAGTTGTTGTGCAGCCACACCCACACAGCCACTCTCTCACCTGCCCTCTTTCAAGGCAGAGAAAATAGAAGGAAGGCAAGAAGACTTGTGAATGAAGAAAATGACAGTCCAGTACAGAAAGCAAAAGCTGCATGCAGGAAAGGAAATTTACTCACTGCTTCCCATCAGCAAGCAGATGTTAGCCACTCCCAGAAAAATGGGAAAAGGGCTTCAGCATGCACATCTGTAAATGGGAAAGTAAATGTTGTAGCCATAAGCATCCTTCCTGCCTGCCCCTTGTCCCTGAGGTTTTTTTACTAAGCATGATATTATATGGTGTGGAGTTTTGCTTGGGTCAGTTTGTGTCAACTGTCCCAGCTGTGTCCTGTCCCAGTCTCTTGCCCACCCACAGCCCAGTCACTGGAGGAAGCAGGGAAGCAGGACAGGGCAGGGCATGAAAAAGAGGAATCCTTGATGCTGTGCAAGTGCTATTCTGTAATAACCAAAACATGGGTGTTTTACCAACAGTTTTAATCACAAATACAAACCCTAGCACCATACATGCTACCAAAAGGAAAATTAATGCCATCTCAGCCAAACACACTACAAAAAGTCAAAAATACCTGTTTCCTTACTGAAAGTGTTCTCAGAGATTCTCTTTAGGTAATACACAATCATGATCATGCCTAGGGTTTGGGTTTGTTGTTTTTTTGTTTGGTTGGTTTTTTTAAACTCTGATAGTTAAAGGAATCATAGAATCATAGAATTTGTGTTGGAAGGGATCTTTTAAAGGTCATCTAGTCCAACAGCCCTACCACGAGCAGGGACATCTTCAACTACATCAGGTTACTCAGGGTCCCATCCAAACCTTTGGACATTTTCAGGAATGGGGCATCCACAGCTTCTCTGCACAACCTGTTCCAGTGCCTCACCACCCTCACAGTAAAGAATTTCTTCCTAATATCCAATCTAAACCTACTGTCTTAAAATTAGAGATCATCTTTCTGTTTGATATTTGTATAGTACAAAGTCCATTGGTATTGTCAAAATAAACAATTATGGAAAGAGCTCAACTGAATGCTGAAAAAGTAGGTTGGGTTTGCAGGGGTGACAGTTATGCACAAATTGGTTATACCTAGTATTGAAATCCATGAAATACCAATATGGAACTCGACATATGTAGAAAGTAAACATGTGAAGTAGAGAGAAACTCTTAATCTGGAGATCCTCTCATGGTCAACTTCCTTTTCCACCTTTCCAGATTCAGCAGTGCTTGGTTACATGAAAAACGTTGGGAAGATTTAAGGAGAAAAGAACAGAATAAGGTTCCATTAATATGATGGAAGCAACTGCTTAGTACTCTCTGTCTATTTTGTATCTCTTCTCTTTATTTATTCTTCATGGTAAGAGACATGACATTTATTTATACCACACTTTCCATTATTGCCTATGATTCCATTGTTCTAATTGCCACAGAAAAGTGCTTAGCTTCTCTTTCTTCTGTGTATTGTGCTTAAAATATTAATACAGTATGACAGTTTAATTATAGCTAGTTATACACCACACCACTTAAAATCCAAAGAAACTATACTCTCGAATGTAAGAAGAATCAGAGTCCTAGAAAATTTTAGTTTAAGTGACCAAAAATTTAAAACACACAAGTACTTTTAGACTAGAACATAAATAGTGACTTTGACATTAGAAGAGTCTCTACCACTTTGCAAAAGTAACACTTTTTACTATGGGGATATTTCTTGGCAACACTAGTGATTTTAAGCCAGGAGTTTTAGGTTTCATTTGTTGAATATGTTGTTGTGTTTCTGGAAGGCTTGAAAATTAGCTGTCAGGATTGCATCAACAAATTATAAGTAAAGTGAAGAAGCATTTGTTTTCTTGTTTGTCCATTTTGTTCAAACGTGTTTTCCTCTGGTGGACGTAGAATTTCAGTAATAACTTCTGTGTGTATCGTAATTCATGTTTAGTCATTCTTAAAAGAGGTTTTCATAAACAGAATTTTTGCAGTAGGGTCTATACTCCCCCTGCTGATCTCTATGAATAGACATAAAGTAAGCATATTATCAGTTTTCTCTTGAGAATTATTAAAGTTGGGAAGGAACACACAGCTTTTCACTGTAGTGGCTCAGGTAAGTGCTTTTCACTGCTCATCAAAAGAAGTGTTACGCATGCTTAGATTATTGTAGTTTCTGCGTGTAACAATGTTAACTTTGTATTTTTAGTTGAGAGTCACATTTATCAAGTTTTTATGTTTTTAATAGATTATCTGTTATTATACTAATGACTAGATATATTAATAAACTCCAGTGTGTTTCAAGGCTGTTAATTTTTGTTTCTAACAAAACATGGCTAATACTACTGATGCGTAATCTAAAACTGATGAAGTTTTTTGTATGAGACAAATTAGATGTTATTGCCTAGCAACAGGATAAGGGGCAATGGGCACAAACTGAAATATGGAAGTTCCATCTGAGTATGAAAAACAAGGTCATTACTGTGACAGTGACTGAGCATTGGAACAGGCTGCCCAGAGAGGTTGTGGAGTCTTCTTTTCTGGAGCTACTAGAAACCTGCCTGAGCATAATTCTCTGTAACCTGGGCTAGTTGGACCTGCTTTAGCAGAGGGTTGGACTAGATGATCTCCAGAGATCCCTTCCAACAACAACCGCTCTGTGATTCTGTGATTTACATACAGTATGCAAACTATGTAAATATTTAGTTCTAGAAAACTTACATTAATCAGATATTAGGAGATTTAAGTGGACACTGTAAGAGAGTAAAACAGTAAGAAGCAAAGAATAAGGGCATCGCAGAGTTGAACTTACTACTGCGTTACTAGCTCAGCCAGATTGCACTTAGAAAATGTAACTCTAAACATTTTTTTTTTTAATCCATTACATAGAAAATATAGAATGTAAAACTTCGGTCAATTAATATTTGGATAGAAACCATAATTCTGGAATTTCCTGGCTTTCTTCTTTTAGATTTATTGTTTTCAATGTTAGATGTTTGTTTTCTATGTAATAGTTACCATACATAAAATAATGCAAATGTGAGTGATTTTTATGCCCTATTTGTGTATCTAGTGAAATCAAAAGGAAAGACTGAAATTAGTTTAGTGAGAAAGGGATCAGGAACTTGCTTTAACTATTAACAAGCTGCACTGATCACAATCTCTTGCTCCTCTCTTGCTCCTCTTTCATAAGTATATTGTAATATGTAGTGTGGCTCCGTATTTTCAGGGGGATTGCTTTTCTCAGTTATCATGGGTTAAAATCCCCTCTAGTGTTGGAAGTCAAAAATCTCAGGACTACATTCCTTTTTAATTTTTCCCAGGGTTCCCATGACTGCAGTGAATTGTTCTGAGTTATTGGAGATAGAAAAGCAGAGTCACTCAGTCTGGTTTATTTGAACTCTTGTTCTGACATTCGGCTTCTTCTCTAGATGTTTAGTGTCCTGCATCCTGAGTTTCTATTGTAGTTTGTTTACCATTTTATTTAGTGATACATCTCTTTTTGGGAAAGTGAAGTTTAAAGTTCGTATTTCATGGGCCTTTATGATGTTTGCTATTTGAAGATCTCTAAGACACTATTCATTTATACCTGTTGTGTTCTTTTGCCTGAGAAAGTCATGAAGAGAAAGCTGTACAGAAAAACATTTATGAGAGACAGAATTATCATAATACAAAACTATATAGCTTAGGGGCCTTGTGTGACAGTAATTTAGCAAATGTTTTAAGAAAAGGTGATGAAAAATCAAGTTATATCTATTAATGCCTATGTTATGTGATCAAGTGACTAGTCATGAAACTTTATAAGATTTTTTAATTCAAAATTAAGCCCATGGCGAGTAGATGCATTTATTAGAAGTACTCTCTAACTTCTATCCTGTCACCTAGAGACCTTGACATCTCCTTTAGAAATACTTTGGGAGTGTAAAATTCTAGAAGAATATTGTAATGGAAGTTATAAAATTAACTTGTGCAAAAAGGAGAGTATCACAGGAAAAGATCTGAAGATATATGTGTCATTTTCAACTTACAAATCATGTACGAAAAGGTGTAGTTATTTTCATAAGTGCCAGAGTTAGTCTTTTAAAGATCTGTGTAAGGAGCCATTTGCACAACAGACTGGTAAAACTACAGGCTATGTGCCAGAAATCAGGTCTTGTATAATAAGTATAAAAAAGCATTCCATAAGAAATAGTTGAAAGTAGCCTATATGGCAATAAAAGTATTTGTTTGTAGAGCTGTGTTCTACTGAACAACCACAGTTTATCTGTCTAAAAAAAATCTTAATGATTATATAGGTCTTCTCTTAAGTTTAAAAATTTTTATTTTGTTGTTTCTTTTTTTTTTTTTTTAAAGGAAGCCGCACCTACAGAATCCCTGCTTAACTGGCAAGACTATGAAGGACGAACTCCTCTCCATTTCGCTGTTGCGGATGGGAATGTAGCAGTTGTTGATGTCCTGACCTCCTACGAAGGCTGCAATGTGACATCTTATGACAACTTGTTTCGAACTCCCCTTCACTGGGCAGCCTTACTTGGTAAACTGGACGATGCTAAAGTCACTTAATCTTGTACTGTTTGTCTCTGATTTTTCTTTAATTCCAGCCTGGCATTATGGTAACTAATGTCTTAGAGTAGTAATAGTTTCTGCTTGACCAGGTTTAGAAGTTTGTGCCCAGACTGCTTATTTTAGCTTCAGATTCTCCAAATCATTGTAAAATGCATTACTTCAACAGGCTTTATATGCTGATGATTTAAGAACAATTAGAGTATCTTGAGATGTTCTTGCATATGCAGCTTTGATAGTAGATTCAAAAAAACCACGGGTTTTCTGTAACAGTGGTGTCTGAAGTGGTGTGTGTGCACACCCCAGCATGAATGCAAAACAATCTATTGGAGTGCATGAAGGAAATGTCAGAACTTCTGTTTATTTTTTATCTGAAAAAATAAGAGAATTTGACAAATGTTTTATGTATGGATTTAAGTTAGTACCCTCACTGTAAGATTGTACATATGTAAGACCATACATAAGATGGTCACAAAGAGTTTTTGAGGTGCCTGAGGGAGGTGAGTTGCTTCACAGTGCAGAGTGGTTGACAGCGGCATCATGAGCTATGTGTTCATTTTCAGCCTATTGTGATGTATTGCATTTTATGTGTGCCCACTTAAGTGGAGTTATGATTATATTATCTGGTTTTTATTAAACTACCCCTCACAAAATAAACAAATTACTTAAAAAGATTCCCAGAAGGAAAGCGCAGATCCTCTGATAATGACAGCACAAAGAAATAACAAATAAATGGCAGAGCTGACACTTGTCCTGCTGCTGGTACAAGCTCTTCATCAGACACATTATGACAATCTAATCAGATCTGACAAAAAGGTTTATTTGCATAAAGTTTGTCTCTGTTCAGAGACCCTGAGACTCAGGTGCTGTGTAAATTGTAATCTTGCATGTGTGAATTTTGCACAGTTTGGATTTATAGGTTGCAAAAACTGGATCTTTGCAGAACAAGTTAAAACCTGATTTGAATGTAAATAGTCTAAATGCAGGGAAACACAACCTGTAAAATGACAGACACAAAAATAATAGGATTTAGAAAATTTGCCTCCTGTTTCCATTCAGGAGAAAAAAATAACCACCATGTACTGGATAAAAGAATCTTCAAACAGTCTCTCTCCCCTTTTAACAGGCTTCATTCCAATGATCCTGTGGGACACTACAAACAAAGAATGCCAATAAAAGAATCAGATGCTCACTGGAGCGAGTTACAGCAACTCAAGTGACAATATATATGTAGTTTGATTATGTTTATTTAAAAAAAAAAAGAGAAGGGCGTTCTCAAATTTGCATTTAGGTAGGGATATTGAATTTTTACAGAGAAATTGCGAAGCATTTTAAGTGTCATAGGATCAGTTTCCCAAAGCAGTAGTTATTATCACTTGGTTCTGCCCAAGAAGCAAAATTTATTGTGTTTTGAAATTGATTGTATTTAAGAGAGAAGTTCTGTCTGTTGGAAAAATGAATCATCTAATTAATGTGGAATAAAGGAGGAAGATGTGCCAAGACCTCCAGTGTATTTTGTGAACTTGATGAGTTCCCTAGGTGGCATGCGCTCTTTGGGAATTTCTGGTTGGCAAATGTTTATTAATTTTTAGGGTTCTGGTTTTAAGTTGAATACTGAATGTTCTATGTAAATCTGAGTAAGGTATTACTATATAGGTTAACAGTAGGAGGTTTAAAGTAGTGCCAGGATACAGCCACAAATTTTTTTAGGTCTGATGGATTGCATGTGACTGCATCTTAAGGGCATTGTTGCTCCTCTTACCTTTTCTTTTGTGTAGATAAAAATCTCAGCCAAGTTACATCTCCGCTAAATAAAAGTATAACAGAAACGACAGTTCTTGACCTCAAGAAATGAGTTTTAATGTTCTCATTAATGGCCAAGTGAGATCCATCTTTGCACCAATTTATTTACTGTTGCACCCAATACAAAATTTCTTTTCAACTCCCTCAGGCCTTATTCTCATAGATAATTTAGCTTGATCTCCTGTCCTGATTAAAGAGTTAAGTTCCCTCTTTCTAGTTGTCTGTCCTGCAAGTTCAGGCAACTTTATTTTTTCAGGCTCCATACTCCTGTGGTTTCCCTGCTAGGATGTTATTTTTTCAGATAGAAAATAAACAGAAGATCTTACATTTTCTTCATGAGCTCCAAACCAACTTCTCCCAGTGCACCTCAATTCATCTCTTGTAGTCTTAAGGTCGAATAGCATAACAACATTTTATCTCCTCTTTTTAGTGTTATTTTTTTTCTGAGAGGAAGGGACAGAATAATGTGATGTTCTGCATCCAGGCTTCTCTTAATGGATAACAGGAAAGAGGAGCCTTCCTGTACACTGTAAGGCCCCTAGAAAGAAAAGAAATCCCCACATAGCTCTTCATCCTTTTTGATCCAAGTTGACCATTTTATCTCGTTTCTGATACTTTTTGTACAGGTAAAGTCTCAAAGTGCCATTTCACAAAAGAAGGCTTGCCTAGTCCTCCATCTATTAGGCTTCTGAGAGCTACAGATCACAACTGTAGTATAGCTTCATTCTATAATTGTCTGTGTTTTCATTAAAAATAGTCTACTGCTAGTAGGAAGGTTTATCTACCTTTTTTCTTCATTTATTCTAAAGTAATTCAGGACAACTGTGCAAAAGTAACAAGCTACAAAATTGATTGCTTTTTTGACATACAAGAGTTTTCACCTGTAAAATCAGAGTGGTTTTATGGTATTGCTTAAAATACCAAATCATTAAGATACTCTGTGAGCTGTGTATGCCTACAAAAGCAAGCATATGAATGGATTGGTATGCTTTAGTGGCAATATACTGTATTGTGTGTTTGCTTTCCTATCTGTGAAGCGAATAGAAAGTTTACCCATTCCACCCAAAAATGTTGTGATTTTAATCTACAAATATTTTAATCTGTTTTTATCGAAGGAGTTGTATGTGAGCTTGTTGTTTATGACAGCTGGTAGTAGACTAGCCTCTGATCCTGCTATACATTTTCAGTTGAAATTTTGGTTAAATGAGACCCAAATAAAGAATTTACACTTGATTTCTGTAAGACAAGGTGATATACGATGAAATTGTCAATGTTAGTTTAGTTTGTCTTCTAATGCAGATGGACAAATGCTCATCATCATCAGTGTATGCTCACTTTTACTGCTTCTGACTGACCTGTCACTCAAATGCAGCATCTCAACTGAATTGTTATAGGCCTTTTCTGGAAATATTCAACTAATTCATTGCAAAGTTAAGATCATAGTTGTCTGCCTAGTTACTGCTCATGTCTTTATTTAGGGAAAAGCTCTAATGATTTCTGTTTAAATAAATTTCATATTTATAGGTCATTTGGATTTACAGATGCCCACCAAAAATGAGAGTACAGAGTACGGCACTGGAGAACTATTGGAAAGAAAGTATATTTCAGACTTAAGAGTTCAAATATCAAGTCTTATATTTCTCTCTTACATTTAGACTGTAGTGGCTACAACACAGACTTACAACTATTTATTGGAGTCTGTTAATTTTCTTCTGGTTTGTTTGAGTTTGGGTTTTACTGCAGAGATGTATAACTTTAGGACTTGATACGTGTTTGGTTTTGTTATATTATTTTTCTCAGGTCATGCACAGATTGTCCATCTCTTATTAGAAAGAAACAAGTTTGGAACTATCCCGTCTGATAGTCAAGGTGCAACTCCCCTACATTATGCAGCACAGAGCAACTTTGCTGTAAGTAGCACATACCCTAAATGTGAAGTAAATATGTTTTGCTAAAATCTTTATAGTTTAGCAAAGTGTTTGAGTTGTTTCTGAAATAATATAAACACAGTGTTGTTGGCATGAGTTTAATTCAGAGTTTTCCTATGTTATGTGATATAAATGCGGTTAATTTCAAACTGTTAAAAATAGATCTTAAAAAATTAACTTGCTGTACAAGAATGGTCCTTTGACCTATATGTTTGCATCAGAACACACAATAGTCATTGAGGTACTTCAATAGAAAGTAGAATGGCACCTACTATTTTTCAGTGCTTTCAGTTTTTAAGTCTCATTATAACAAAGTGTAAGCAGTTATAAGGTATCTAGAGTAAGATGACCTGTAGGAGTATTTGCACAGCTGCTGCAGTACCAGTCAAACCGGTCTTTGCATTCAAGAAGGTGATTAATTTATGAATATTTGGTATTATGAATGAGCAGTTGTCCCATAAAGCATGGCTAAAGAGTTGAGTACCTTTTGTCATAATTCCTCAGGAACATCGTATTTTAAAAAATTTTTAAAGTATTTTTTAAGTTCAGACAACAAAGAACATTGGCCTCTCAGACAGCCTAATTCTTATACTTTGGTATAATAGGTAATTTTTTTTCCAGAGCAAGATCAGATACAGTAGAGCCAAATACAAAACTCAGCGCTTTTATGATTGCTGATAATAGATATTGCAGAAGTAGTTCTGAAGCACTGGAAATTAAGAAAGCTTTTCTTAAGCTCCTCTACCTCTCATACTTTTCATACCCTCCCTTTACAGAAAGGATTATTTAGTGCCTAATTGATGTAGTTATGTAGTCCATATTGCAACATTTTCTTAACAGGGATACAAATTTGGGTCTTACTTGCATGCCTGCATGTTAACAAGGGAAATAAAAAAGGAAAATTTTAATGCCCTTGACAACAATTCAAGTTAACAAATGTAGAAGTACTGTTGAAAGAGGGAACTGACCAATGTCTATGCTCCCTTGTGAGAGTGAGTTTTGGTGTTTGGGTAGGGTGTTTTTGGAGGTGGTTTTAGTAAGACCATCCAGATATTTTTTAAATTCAGACTTTTGTTGAAGCGTATCTCTCCATATAATCTTTGGTTTTTAGAGAATTTTTTGTTGATGCTGATTTTGTCCATTATGGGTTGTGTACAACTTTAGCCTAATTCACACATCTAAAATATTTGTGTTGGAAAAGGCTATCTTTTGAGTTTAAGTTAGACTCATAGAAAGACTGAAGAGCCATTTTAAAGACTGAAGAGTTTTAGCCAGCACTTACTTTATGTGAAGAATTTGTTCCCTGAGACTAAGTTATCTCAAATTACTAGACAAGAAAAGTTCTAGAAGAAGAGAAGTTACCTAATATAACCATCTAAATTTAGATGTCTTGGGCGTCCCATAGAAGGTCCAAACAAACATTTCTATTTAAATTTTTGAACTTCCTGTGTGACAGAAGATCACAGAATCTTTATTTCCACATCACAGAATATTCAGAGTGGGAAGGGACCCACAAGGATCATCAAGTCCAACTCTTAAGTGAATGGCCCAAACAGGGATTGAACCCACAGCTTTGGTGTTATTAACACCATGCTCTAACCAACTGAGCTGAGATGCTCTATTCATACTGATCTTAGTAAGCAGGACTATTTTTTTTTTCTGAATTTTTCCAGAGGTGTTCAAAACTGTACTTCGCTTTCATATACTCATATAGCTTGGTCTAGTCAATGAAATGTGGACACCCTTGTCTTATTTTTAAATATTCAAAAATAATACTTAGTATTTTCAGAGTTTCTTGATAGCATAGAATGCAATGATGCAGGTTTACCTCTCTCCTTTACTGTTACTTTTCAGCTTTGTTGTTTCTCATGTTGTTTTCTCCACTTTTTGAATAATGTTAAAATACACGTGATCTTTCTTAACAAAGTACATGTAGAATTAAACTGATTGATACTTCTATTTTCTCATTTCTTAATCATCCTGTTTTAATTTAGTTTTGTTTTGAAGTTGTGATAACTTCATTTTGGAAAATAATGCTTATAGCACTGTGGGATTTTCTTCCATTTTTTCCAGTTAAAAGCTGTAGAAAAGAAAGAGTCTTTGAAAGAAGCATTGTTTTGCCAAAACTTAATAGAAAAATAAAATTCCTGACTTGTATTTTTTAAAATGTGTGCCTTAGTATTGAAAAAGTGCAGCCTTGGTGGTGCTTTTCACTTTGCAGGATTTCCAGCAGGGCAGAGCATTGGGTTTCTAGCCTAATGAGAGACTTGTCTGTCTGTGTCTGAGGTGCAGTGGTGGTCAGTGTGAAAACACAGAGCTACAAATACATGCAGGTTTGTGTGGGAGGCTTAATGCTTCCATCTCTCCCTGTTTCTGGCTGGACCATTTTACAATAAACTGATAGTTCAGACCTAAACTCACAAACTTGTAAGGATCTCAGATCATATCAGCATAAAATAAATGAGAAATTTCCCATTTCTGTAGTGGGATGCAATAATAAGTAGTAGTGAAAAAAAAAATCCAAATTAGTCAATGGCACCTAGGTATTGAAACACCTTGGTGACTATAAGAATTTAGTTCATTATAGCCAACAAATTCATATCCTACCCAGCGCAGTGATAGAGCTATTTTGGCATCACAAAGAGAAAAGGCTAAAATAGTGTTAATAGTGAAATATAGATAATAAAATATATAAAATAATATATATAATAAAATAAAAACTGCTAATAAAATGCAAATCATAAAATAAAATAATAAAACCTGGGGTTTTTTCAGGTTTTTACTGGCTAACCTATCAGTGACTCTTACAAGACATTTCCTAGCTTTAAATACACAGCCTTTTAAGGCATTAGATAAAAAAGGGAAAAATCTTCCCCTTATTCATTTTCTAGTAGTTGTGGTTTTCTCTCCCTTCCTTTCCTGGGTGACTTACTAAGGATCTAGCAGCAGGTTAAACAAGTGGACTTGTTTGCTAACAGCTTAACAAAACCACAGCATTTGAAGAAATAAATCTTTTTGTTTTGTTTTAAGTAGAGATTCTAGTGTAGCAGTTACAGTGGAAAGACTGGACTCGAGTGTAAAGACTTTCTTAATCTCTTCTGATTTATAGTATTTCAGTAATTAGTATCCTGTAATAAGTATTAGTTGATATTTTTAAATGCTAGGAAATATGTCTATGTTGCCCGCAAAATTTTTTTATTTGTCAAATTATGAGAGTTTGGCAAAATGTAATATTTGCATGTGCATTTGTATTTATAATTGGAGAAAAAAAATATGTTTGGAAAATATTTTGAAAGAACTTTATTGTCAGTGGAGGTTCAGGTTGGACATTAGCAGGAATTTCTTCACAGAAAGGGTGATTAGACATTGGAATGGCCTGCCCAGGGAGGTGGTGGAGTCACCCAGGAGATGTTTAAGAAAAGTCTGAATGTGGCACTCAGTGCCATGGTGTAGTTGACAGGGCGGTGTTTGGTCATAGGTTGGACTTGATGGTCTCAGAGGTCTTTTCCAACCTCATTGATTCTGTGATTTTTTCATCATAGTATTACAGTAATGTTTCCATAAGCCAATAATATTTTCCCCCTGGCTTTCTTCACAGTGACTACAGTGTCTTTTGCTTCCTTGTGATGAACACATCATGTTTGACACTAAAAAGAAAAAAGTGTGAAATAAATGACAGTGTTACACTCATACATAAGGATGCACTATGATCATTGGCAAGGAAAAAAGCGTAGCAGAACATACAGTGCTCCTGTTGAGCTATTAATCTTTATGAACGTAAAAAGAAAAAATGAAGCTTTGATTTGCTTCTGCATACCTACATGAGACAATAGTTTCTTGTTGTTGCAGATTCCTTTTAATGTTAATTTCAACAGTATGTCTTTTCAGGAAACAGTTGAAGTATTTTTGAAACATCCTTCTGTAAAAGATGACTCAGATCTTGAGGGAAGAACATCCTTCATGTGGGCTGCTGGCAAAGGCAGTGATGATGTCATTAGGACTATGCTGACTTTAAAATTGGATATTGATATCAATATGACAGACAAATACGCTGGCACAGGTAAGATGCCTTACAGTAAAGAGCCACTGGATGTTTCCAGTCAGTGTGGTTTTCACCAAATAAAAACATTGCTAGAAGTTATATTAATCTTTTCCTGAATGTGTACTCTTATCCTGAAAATATTTCTTTATTAATTATGTGTGTGAGTCAATTCTTTGCCTTATTGTGGGAAAGAAACAAACCTTTTCTGCACAGATTGGAACAGTTCATTTGAAACATAGCAAGAAGAAATGTACTGCAATACTGTTATTTAGTTAGTTCTGTCATCCTGGGAAAGGAAGAGCTGTTCAGAAGAGTATTTTTTTCAAATAATAAAGTGAAATATAGTTGCATAAAAGGTCCTCTCTGAAAATGCCTATTAAAAAATGTATTTGACAGTACATAAATACTTTGAATCAATATAGAGCAAACCAACCACTGAAGTAGCTAGATTATCGTAACAAAAAGTCGTTCCATCATTATTTGTAAAGACAGTGTAATAAAGATTAGAGCTGGTGCACTTCTGTTTTCCAGACAAGAGGTTGATCTTGATATCCCCCAAGTTTATCATCCTGTTATCTGCCTGGAGCAAAAGATAAGTAGTCGACACTGTTTCAGGATTCAAGCATGCAAATAATGGAGTTCAAAATTTCCTCTAGCAACTATGAATTTATCTTCTTTAATGAAAAAAATGAATTTTTGATAGAAATATTGTACCTATGTAGTGCTTTCAACAAAAACAGAGTAACGGTTCTGACAGAGAGATGGGTGTTGAAGTGTTTATTTATTCAACAGTGTTGGAAATACAGGTAAAAGCAGTTGAGTTGTATAGTATGCTGATGGCATCTGAATTAAAAACCAGGATAATGTGGATATATTGGGCATAAATTTGGAAGGGTTTGATAGCAGGGGCCCGCAGGTATAAGTTATATGTGGAGAGGTCAGGAACAGCCAGATCACAAATTCAGAAGTGCAAAAATATATACCGATGTAGAATAAGTAGTAAAATGATGGCTAAGCTGATACCCAGACCACATTCATCAATAATACAGGAACAGGCATTTCTCCTGAAAACTTTTATTTTAAACAAACAAGAATGTATATTGCAATGTTTGTTTATACAGATTTTAATGTATTTGTTTTAAAGTTTATTCAAGCATTATCTTTTGGCTGCACACACATGCAAACTAGCCTAAGCTGCATGCTTAGATTTAGGGAACTTGCAGTGTAGTTTTATCCAAAACAAGAAACAAAGATAGAAGCTTAACAGCTTTTGTCTTTTCAGAGTGCGCTTTGAATAACATACGAATGGTAAATACATGCAATGTCAGGGTTGTGTGGTTCAGAATTTGAAACGTAGTATGTATCAATATTATTTTCATATTAAAAATTGTTTTTAAAATTTCCTTTGGTAATATGCTAGGTTCTAACAAAAAGCAAAACACAGTTAACATAAAATTCTATTTAAATAAGTAAATTCTGCTTTTCTTACAATTTAACACATACAAAATAAATCAGTCTTTCCAAGTTGTGATAGTTTGTAATTTTTGAGTTTAAGAAACAGTGCAACAAACAAAATCTGTCTTCATGTTTGATGACTTTGCAAATTACATTTTCTGCAATTTTAGTCTTGTTTCATCTTTTATCAGTCTCACCTACGTTTGCTACTTCCTGACAGTTACCTTTTAAATACCTCACAGCATTTGTTTCAGACCTTAAGGTGCAGCAATGTTGTAGTTACTGTGCAAGCCTCCTCACAAAGGGTGTTCTTCTTTGCAGACCGTAATCAGTAATCACACACTGTGTTTCTGAAATTACTCAGGTGTGCATTTCATGCTTGACTAACTCAGGTGGTTGGCTTTATTATCTTTCAGTCTTAAACCTTTCATAGCAGTGATATGTAATCACCTTTTAATCTCGATTTTGTTGTAGGGCTTTTAATCCAAGGAAATGAATGGATTTTCCATTTACTTGAAAGTGCCGTTGTGTAGAACACACGAATAGCCCTAAAGTGGGGAACTGCGCTGTCGAGCAGCCTCAACGACACCATTGTGCCAGCGAGTGCAGTAGCATGGGCTTTATTATAGCGAGTCCTAAACATAAAAGGAAGCCCACCAGTAAATCACTCTCCTAATTTTTTTTTTTCCCCAAAGGTTCTTAATCATTCCCAAGTTTTCATGAGGGAAAAGTAGTGTTGCATTTGGACGGGAAACTATGCACTAATAGAAAATAGCGCACATGCCACCGCGCCTGGGATACAGTTGCTGAGCAGAGTTCAAGGCTGTGTTTTTCTGACTTTTGTGTGCAGACTGAGTTAAGCTCAGTTGTAATGTTGCGTTAACGCAGCCTTTTGCATTTACTTAAAAAGAGCAGGCTCTCCATTGAGCTTTGCGAGAACATCGAGACTCTCCGTATTGTGTAGGAGAATGACACCAAGGGAAAGGAATTTCCCTCTTCTCGGAGATCAGCGCTCCAGGAGCATTACAGGGACAGCTTTATAGCTCTGCCGTCACTGCACACAATGGAGAGGGCTCTGTCTGTCGGCTGAACAAAGGGCCCATTGTGACCAGCTGGCTGAAGAATCTCTTCAGTCACCGTGACTCCATCACAGAAAATTTGGCTTACAAGAAAATATTGAGCACAAAGTGCGAAACAAGATGCCTGCGTCAGAATGAGTGATGGGGGGAAGAACTGGCCAAGCTGACACAGCAGCTCTTTTTCTATTGTATTGTTACACACGCCCCATGTGTCATCTGATGGAATGGTTTACTGCCTTTGGTTTCATAAGGGATTCAGGACAAAAACCAGAACCTAGGGTTTACTGTGAGGTCAGACCATGAAAACCAGGCCCATCCAAATACACGAAGCGGCAGGGATCTCATTCTTGTCAAATTCCCACTGATAGCCACCCACTTCCATAGCTGCTGCACAGCCCCTTATTTTTCACGAGCATGATGAGAACTGCTATGGTGTTTAGCTGCAACACTTAAACATCAGTGTTGCCTCAAAGGCATGATTTCAATTTTCACTTCTCAGAGTGTCTCAGGCTCTGACCCCAGTGCCTCATTTGTCTGTATCACAATTCCAGTTGCTATCACTAATTTTGTGACTGTTTTAGGGCAGCACACTTCAGCTGGATTTGGGTCAGTGGCAACATGAACAAACTGAGCATTTTAGTAGTGCCTGTGTAACAGGTTATGCTGGGTTACTGTTTCATAAACTGTGCTGAGCTGGTACCGGCAGTAAACAGTAGCAGGCAAATACAAAAAGCCCGACTGTTTGGATATTCTGGCTATGGGTCAAGAAAGTTCCTTTTAATGCACTCCTTCCTGGTGTGCGTTTCTATATAATGCCTCTGCTGGATCCTGAGCGTGTCTGTTTTAACATTAAACAAATACAGATATGTAGGTCATTTTTGACTCTGCATTTTTCTTGCATGAGCAGACAATTCTTACTAAATGCACGTTTATGAACTGCACTGTTTTGTGTTTTTATTATAAATTATTTTGATTTTGTTATCTGTAAAATATTCTACATGTAAGGCAGTATGATAATGTAAATTGTCTGATTCAACTGCTGACTATAGGAAATAATGCAAAGCATTTTTAAATCAAATTGTAAGTGAAATCACCAATTTATGTGTCCTCCATTGGTTTGAAGTCTCATTGCTGTCTGTAGTTCTCCTTTCCCTCAAAAAGAGTTGCGAACTGGTCATCCTCAACTCTGGCTGACAGTGCCTGCAGGATGCAGTGCTGGACAACAGCAACTCCAGTTACAGGACACCACATCTTTACATAAGTTCTGAAATATCTGAAGTAGCACAGTTTTCATACAACTGAACATCGTGAATTGTAGGGGTGAGACAAAATGCAGTATCTGGTCTTTCTGCAATCTTTTCCTTTTTCCTAAAGAAAACAGGGAACTGTACATTACTGTGCAAGATATGACCGTCTTGCTATATAATTTTGTGTAAAATGTTCTCCAAGTAATTCTTGGAGGAGCCGGAGCAGCTGGGTAGTTATCTGGAGTTAGTTTTGAGACAATGTTGCTTATTTGAAAGAAGAAAACTGGTATGTTCAGGAAAACTTTGAACCAATAATAAAATCTTTCTTTCACTGGTGCTGGGCAGACTCAGAAATGCCACAAAACAGAGGCAGAACTAAATCATGTTATGTTCTCTTAATCAGAAACTACTAACCCTCCACACATCCTCAGTATAAGCCAATCTTGCTGGTGTTAAAATTCCTATTTGTGCAAGTTAGAAACAAGTGTCAGGGCTAACAGTTTCTCTGTTTATTGCTCGTATGGCAAGAAAATGTTGTTACATCATCACTTGTTACAATTGTTCAGTTTTTTGTGGTTGAAAGGTACCTTTTCTACCAAAATGGTTGAAATTAATTTTTATTTTGACTGTTCTAGTTGTGGACCTCTAAAGCTCATGGTATTGTGGTTTCTTTTTCCTGCTACTTTATTCTAGCATTACACGCTGCTGCCCTTTCTGGCCACGTCAGCACAGTGAAATTGCTGTTGGAGCATAAAGCACAGGTAGATGCTCTGGATGTCATGAAACACACCCCACTTTTCCGAGCCTGTGAGATGGGACACAAAGAAGTGATACAAACACTCATTAAAGGTCAGCTCTTAGGACTTCACAAACTTGTTCAGAGTTCTGGTGCTGCTTTCTGTGGGACTGGGAAATAAACAGCTGAGCAAGAGGTGGGGTAGGAAATTGCTTCACTAAAGCAGGTTTTGTCTGTAAGCACCCTTTGTGAAATAGTGCTAGTGAATCTAAAAGATTATCAGAGCATTGTACAAAATGGCTAGGAGTGTGAAATACAAAACTTTCAAAACTGGGGTAGTTCTTTTCACAGCTCATTTCTGCTCAAGCCTTTGGAAGTACATTCTAGTCTCTCAAATGAACTCTTCCCCCAGCAAGTAATTGTTTTTCTTTTTTTTTTTTTCCATCCAATAAATAAGACCAAATTAAGCTTTCTTCACTTTGGTGAAAAAGCATTTTTAGGATTCTTTGAAGACTTTTTGACTATTTAAGTAAATCTTTATTTTTTAATGCAGATAGTTATCAAAAATCCTACATCTTTAATGTTTTCCTATGGTTGTTTTTATAAGCAGTATTTTATTTGTAGACAGAATAGGATTTAACAAAGTACAGTGTTAGATAATGGTAAAATACGTGCTGAAGTGTAAAAAAGGTATGGTGAAAGAACAGTGGCATCTTAGATGCAAAATTCTGTCATTTTGGCTTCCCAGAAACATCTCCCTTCTACTTCAGGCATTATCCTACTTATGGACAGATGAAGTATCCAGGCTAAAAATTAGCAAGTTTTCCATCAACCAGCCTTTCTTACTGAAAAGTGTGCTTCCCTCCATGATCTGCTGGGCATATTTTAACCTCCTGTTAAGCTCTTCCTCTCACTCCCTGTGCCATTTAGCTTTTGTAGATGCAAGAAGCTTGGCTATCAGAGTCCAAGTTTTGTTAATAAAATATTTTATGATATAGAGAATCATTGTTGCTGGTTGATTCAAGGTTTTGTATTTGCAGAGTTTTATTTTTGGACAGAATTTTTACATCTTGCAAGAACACATAGAGAAATTAATTATCTGGATAAAAGAGTCTTAGCATGCATGAATTAAAAAAAAGCTATTTTCAAAAGTTATTCTTACATTGTGAATATTTTCTCTTGTCTGCTTTAAAGATTTCAAAAGAGATGTAATCTGAGGTTTTATTTTTAAAAGTTATTTTATTGTTAAGAAATAAAAGTTTTACTGAAAATTCATAGGTCTGAAACAAAATATGTTTTTCATGGACATTTGATAAATCTGCACATTCTAAAGCATCTTACAGGATACTCAGAAGATTGTAGAAATGTTAAATGCCTGACCCTCTTTGAAACTATTTCGTTCCCAATTAATTTTGGTTTAAATTTTAGGGTTTGAGTAACAAAATTGAAATTGCTTTCAGAAATACTTCCTTGAATTATCAGTTTACTAAAGAAGCTCCAGTTTAACATATTCAACAGTATTTTCTTTTTATGCTCGAAAATGTATTTGTTGTTACAGGAGGAGCAAGAGTAGATCTGGTTGACCAAGACGGCCATTCACCCCTTCACTGGGCAGCCCTGGGAGGAAATGCTGATGTGTGCCAAATCTTGATAGAAAACAAAATCAACCCTAATGTGCAGGATTATGCAGGTAGAACACCTCTGCAGTGTGCTGCTTATGGAGGTTACATTAACTGCATGGTAGTGTTGCTGGAAAACAATGCAGATCCAAATATTCAGGATAAAGAGGTATGTAGTTCTTCACTGATGTAGATTATTAATTTTAGAATAACCATAAATCAAAACATTTTCCTTTTCTTCAAGGTCATTCTCTTTTCCAGGACACAGAAGCATCTTTTCTGCTGTTTGATGCTGTTTTTCACAAAAGGAAATGTATCCTGACATCATTTTCCCAAGCCTTCACTTCCAAAATCATGAAAGAAAAGTAGTATTTTAATGTGCGGTGTGAAGATTTCTATTTTTCCATTGCACTTTTGGTTTTTCCTTATCAAAGTGATTGTATGAGGAGACATGTTAATTATCTGATTTCTTAATTTCTATCATTCATTATTAACAGCTGACATGGGAATGTGATTTTATAGTCTGTAATGTGTGTCTTCAGCATAGAAATAGAGCAAGTAAGAAAGTAATATATTGCAAGTGAGATTACACAATAACTGCTCCAGTTACTTATCTACATAAGTACCCACATATGTATCACTCTTTTAGGTGAAAAAAAAAAAGGACACTGATTAGTTTATATGTTCTTTTGTGCTGTTTTTCAAGCAGTAAGTGAAATTAGGAGCCAGACTACTTGTGCAACCTCTAACAGATTTCTTTGTTTTATGACATAATTTCTCAGAAGTCAGTAGAACCTCATCAATCAAAAGGGCTTCACTCAATTTGTTAAAATTTTCTGTAGCTATTCGTTGTAAGGCATGGATAATTCTAGGTAATGGAAAAGTGATTTTCACTATGAGTTCTACAGAACATGCTCTACATCTTTTGCAAAGCAGGCAGCTCTAGGGCTGGTCTCCTACTGTTCCTTTTCAGCTGCTCTAGGTGAAAAAACACAAAATCTTTAAAAAAAAAAAATTACTTCATTTCTAAGTGCTGGATTCTTCTTATTTTAACAGGGAACTTTATTTAGAAGAACTAGTTTTTTCTTCATGTCCAGAAAAGCATTGAATTTCACTATGATTTATGACTTTTATTGTGGTGTAGTAGAGTTTGGGGGTAATACTCATTTTTGTTCTGTTCTATTGTTTACAGGGAAGAACTGCCTTGCACTGGCTCTGTAACAATGGCTACCTTGATGCTATAAAGTTGCTGCTTGGTTTTGATGCTTTTCCTAATCACATGGAGAACAGTGAGGAGAGGTATTGCTTGTCTGAATGTGTTATTTTGTAATTGAGCAAAAGTGCTACCTACGATTTAAATGTGAAGTGTTCAGACACTGCCGGAGAATCGTAATCTTGTATCTAAAAGGAGTGCTGTAATCTTGGGCTTTGGTGTAAGCAGATTTTCTAATGTGAAATTTCTCTTCTTTAACTAAGACATTGCAACTTCAACTGTTCATACTTCCGAACCATGAACGTAGAGAATTCTGCAAGTATTTACTCACCGTACTCTTGTTTGAAATATTAAAGATCTTTCTCATTTTTATGGAGTTGGTAGTAGATGTGTCCAGACAAAAGATGAAAAGGTATTTCTGCTATTGTTGGAGTAGACTGGAATTTTTCTTTTCTGTTTGGTGCAAAGACAGTGAGAAGAAAGAAAATGGGAGAAATGTAATGTTATGTTTTAAAATAGTGATTACGAAGTGCCTGGTGCTTAAATGTATTCTAAAGGCCTACTTTTAGAAAAGAGTCTCCTATAATCATAAAGAGACAGCACATTTGCTTCTCTTTTCTTTGTCTTTCACTGACATATAAATAATAGTTTTTTAAAAGTAATTTGGGTTATGGAGTTCAAATTAGTAACCTGACCATGAAGATAATTACTATTAGCAGAAATTTATAATGTCTTTTTTTAGAATAGATGACCTCCTCATAATTATAAGATTATGAACAGTATGCCATATAAATTTGAATATTTCAACATTCTAAATAACTTCAGGAGTTTGAAACCCCATATTTCACTGCTAAATTTGAGACTTCTGTACCTAACCCCAGTTTTTAATTGCTTTCTTCCCCCTTCATTTCTCTTTTGTTCTCTATTCCTAACCACTCAGATCTCTCTTCCTTTTCTGTTCTTATTTTTTCTTGAGAAACACAAATGAAAGTATAACTAGTTCCTAATTAAGTAGTGTCAAGACTCTCTTTAGTAATTTTTGATAGAAAATGGAATAAACAGTTTTAATTAAATTACTCCTAATAAATAAGATTAAAAGCTACTATTTTGCCAGAAAGGAGACTGCTGTTATCCTTACTTTGTAGAAATGTACTAATGATTCTCAAGTATCAGGAAAAGACCTTAGTCATTCAGATAGTATCAATTTCTGTTTCCCTTCTGACATTAATATATGTTCTTATGTATAAACCTAGATTACTCAGAATAAAACTAGCAGTATTTCAAATGTCTGCTGTTAAGCACTAGTCCGTGTGCAGAACAAAAGAGATCCCCTGTATTTCTAGATGGAACAGTCTTTAAATATAGTTCTCCTAAAATATATATACAGCGTATAAAAATTGCACAGTTGCATCTTAATAAATATCTACAAATCTTGTTTTATTGTTAAGAGATTGGAGGTTTGAAAAGTGGAAAAATCGAGTTGAGTTTTGTAAGAGAGAGTAGAAACAACCTCATGGATGTGGTTCATCTGTAATTGGATGAAATTGTTTTTTAATCATTAACAATTTCACTAAATAGTTATTTTTTTCCCCATTATTCCTATAGAAAAAAAAGCTTCCCTTCTTTAGTTTCTTAGTGTGTAATATGAGATACCAGTTAAAAATTCAAATGTAGTGGTTAAAACTAAAAGATTAGTGAAAAGATAGAGCTGTGATTGCATCTAGGATTTTGAGCTGCCCACTTGCTTCCCAAATAGGTGATCAAGTGCTAGTCTGGAGGGTGTTGGGTTCGTTGTTCTTTGCAAAATCCAACTTCATGTCCTGAGTGCATCAAGCTGCTGCTTGACCACCTTCCTGTTAAATTATGTGTAACCGCTGATGGCTGATGTCTTCTTCACATGTTTTCCTGTGAAGGCAGTCTGATTTAAAAGCCATCTGCTTTAGAGAGAACCAATGGAAAAGAAAATTTGCAACAGGCTTTGAACTGACACAACAGAGGAGTGCATGTAAGCGTCCAGTCATACAAACCCCCATTCAGATTTGATTTAAGTGATTTCTATTTTTACTTTCAAAGGTAGCTCTGATGGAGTTAAAAATGTGGGTCTTTGTGACTGGGATCCGTAAGAGAGTACACTGTCGTGGTAGATACACGGTAGTAGCATAAAGTTTACTTTAGTATCTTTTGTGCCTATAAAATATTCAAAATTAGGTATACTTCATGTGTTTTCCTGAATTACATTCCTTCTGAAGTTTCCATTTCTGGGTTATCAAAAATCTGTATCTCTTTAAATGCTATCAGCAACACACCTTGACATCCAAATTTTCATGTTATGTCACTGTCTTTATTCCTGCAGACACTTCAGTTCAGATACTGTTTATCTTTCCATCAAATCACTGCTGTGTGGCAAGTCCAATTGTGCTTTCTGTCTGTTTTTCTTTGCTTACCAGCACTGCGTCCTAGCAAGTTACTATCAAGAAGAGCCCTAATTTTCACAGTCACATGCATTGACACTTGTTATTGGGTAGTCTTATGTTATATGGTCTTGATTATGGTTTGTGACTGATACTTTTCAGTCACTGAATGTCTTTGCTTAAGTTTCAGTGTTGGTGAGGGAGATATGTAAATTTTGCCTGTGTCGACAATGAGAAATCTGGGAATTATTTTTAAAAAGGCTTAGGCATCTCTGACATCAGTAAAACCCAAAGCAATTTAATATTTTGAACACCTGTGTCAATTTGAAAGCAGGCTTAAGTCTTCCTAATATATTAAAAAAAGATATTATCCTTTGATACTGATCTAATTCTGATCCGTGGTCAGTCATACTGCCCTCAGTTGTTGTTATAGAAGCTAAGCCAGACTTGACAGTAAATATCTAGAACTTAAATTCATATGGAAATAGCAAAAAAAGTTCTAACTTAATGTTTCTCTATATTTTTATATGGAAACCTCAATAACACCTTTTAAAGATTCCTTGCCTAAAGCAGTTAATGGTGTGGACGAGGCTTTGGGAGATTTTGTCCAAACACTACATATAGTCTGGTCCCCCCCACTTCCATAGCAGGAGGCTAAAATAAGCTTTAGACATAGTCACACTGTGTAGAATGAATAAAATAGGAAAATAATACTGAGAAAATAGTAAAACAGCCTACTGAAAACTGTGTTTTATCTGTCTTCATACTGGGAGGTGCCTTGTTGTGAAATGAAGGTGAAGTAAATGCACATTAGAGTTAGAACTCTAGATCAATAATGATTGTTGTGGGTTTGTTTTGGTTATTTTTTTAGATATACTCCGCTTGATTATGCCTTGCTTGGTGAACACCATGAAGTGATTCAGTTCTTGTTAGAACACGGGGCTCTGTCTATAGCTGCCATTCAGGATATTGCTGCTTTCAAAATTCAGGCTGTCTACAAAGGATATAAAGTTAGAAAGGCTTTTCAAGAGAGGAAGAACCTTTTAATGAAACATGAACAGCTGAGAAAAGATGCTGCTGCCAAGTAAGTCTGAGATTTGAAATCCACTCCAGCAAATAGGCATTTGTTGTAAGTTTGTATTTATCAGTGTGTGATTTTATCTGTTACTTCTCATCATTTTTTGTTCTTCTTAGTAAAATTCATGAAACTGAAGGAAGCATATAAATTCTGTATAACTCTAGCTAGATAGAAATTATTTTCCATATAATCTCAGTTTAAATAACAAACTTTATATAATATACAAGAACAAGGTAAAATACCAAAAGCTGAGAAACTAGCATGTTAGCATCCATGAATCTTTGCCTGCTATTCTATATGATGCTTAAAAGGCTCAGAAAACATTTCTCATTTTAAGGTAATGGAAATAATTATTGACCTATCAAGTCTTGGTATCAGTTTCTAAAAGAAATTAATAACTACTTGGAGAAAAAATTTCAGTAGTTCGGTGTTCTGCGTAACTGGCCTCTGACCTTCATTGGGTTTGACTGCTGCTACTATATGAGACAACAGTTGTTATTCCCCAGGAAGCACCAAAGCTAGCAATACCAGATAACTGATCTTCTTGCTCACATCTTTACTCCATGAAGTTGTAACTTGTAGCTCTCCTACTATTTACCTTTTCTGCTGAAGTCGATAGAAGTCAGAACCATGCATGGAGAAGCTGCCTTTGAAAATATCCCAAATATCTTACACGTTTCTTTTTGATGTAGAGAACTCTGCTTACTGCTGTGTGGTCACAACTGACTTTACCAAATGAGATAGTTTTATCCTTTGTGATGACAGTCATTTTTAGAAGAATCTCTGATCCACCATCTAGAAGATTAAATGGAAAATAATTGCCTCATGGAAATTTTGGGATATTTTTATAATAATTTTCCTTTGTGAGTTCCTGATGTAGTTTCTGTAACTTACTTAGCTGTTGTTGATTTGTTTGAAAACAATAGAAACAAAGTCTGTGTACCAAATATCATAAAAAGAAAATTACAGTACAATTGGAGTGTACAAGCAAATCAGGTTGTCACATAACAAATATTATTTAATTGCAATTTTATGATCTGTAATAAACTGAAGGGGACATTATGCTGTCATCATCCTGCATACCCATCTGTGCATTCCACAGCTAAAATTGGCCAGGGTGTTGCTGCATACAAAAAACTATTATCCCTACTGATGTTTAAAAATCTGGTCTCCAGATAAAAGTAGACATTATGTGGGAATTCAGAATGATGGTGAACTCCTAGATTAAACACCCCCCAACCACTTCAGTGTATGTAGCTAAAACTTGTTTTGTAATATGTTATTTTAGAGATTCTAACTGAGACAAATCACTCCTAAATATTCATGGTTTTAATTAGTCTGTTCTTTTTCTTTATTTTTTTTTCTTTTTTACCCTAACAAAAAATCAGCCAGCATCTCATACCTGTACTATTTTCTGGTAAAGTGACATTCACTGTGTTTAAAGCCTATGAAATACTTCTACACAAACACCTTCTCCCGTGTTGTCTCCTATATCAAAGAACTGTAATTTCTAAAATGAAGATTAGCATAGACCAAAGCAGCATGCACACTATAATGTCACTGAGCAAAGAGACACGCCAGGAGACCAGTGTGGGTAAGCAGGGATGCCATGACAGAGCTCAAAGGCAAAAATGCACTTTGCAGGAGACAGAAGCACGGAGAGACTGCAAAGGCAGTGTAAAAACATTGCTTGGGCATGTAGGGCTGGTGTCAGAAACACCACAACTCACGCAGAGTTGAGACTTTAAAGGGATGTTGCAGGTAACAAGGTGAGTTTGTGCTTCTGTGTTAATAAAAGTACTAACACGGTAGTAAAAGGTTGAGCAAGGAGTACGTGGGCCTGTTGCTGAATGGTGCATTTAGTGACAACGGACACAGGTGTGGCAGAAGTCCTCAGTGCCTTCTTTTCCTCACTCTCCCCAGAGAAGGCTTCCCAGGGCTCTTTGCTGAGAGAATTGGCTCAAGGAGGAGGAGAACTGCCAGCTGTCCATGAGGATTAAGTCAGGGGTGGCTTGAGAGAACTCAGCCCAGACAAGTCCACGGAACCAGATTGGCTGCATGCAAGGGTACAGAAGGAACTAACTGATACCCTTAAAAAGGCCACTTTCCAACATCTTTGAAAAGTCACAGAGACCAGGGAAGGTCCCCTATGATTGGAGGAAATAAAATGTTGCACCCAGCTTCAAAAAGGGCCAAAAGAATCATCTGGGGAACTGTAGTCTGGTTGGTGTCACTTTGCTCCCTGAGAAACTTAAAACAGGCAAAAGTTGAAACAAGAGAGATTTTGTCTGGAAATAAATAGAAATTCTTTCATCCTTGGCACAACCAAGCATTGGAACTTTTTGAAGGTAGCTCAAAAAAGGATATATGGTCTATGTCCATAACGGTTTTCAAGACACAACTGGATAAAAACCTGAGCCCCCCAGTCTGACCCTTTTCTGACCAGCACATTAGCCTGGATGACTTCCTGAGATCCCTTCCAGACTTTTAAAACTTTTTTACAAAGAGGATTTGGGGTTCTTATTGCAAAACCAGGTATTTAGGAAAATGATATTTAAGGATTTAAAACATACTCAGAGAAAACTAATGTCCAATATATTAGATTTTGAAAGGACTGCAGAACTCATTCCTCACTCGTTCACCTTCCCTTTCAATTTCTCAGAATGAATTCTTGAATGCCTAGTTCTGTTTTTCACTCTGACCAGTTGGAGGAAACGGATTGAGTGTGTGGATGTGAAAGGGAAATGGATGAAAGTGAGTAAGTCATGCTATTTGAGGAAGAGAAGAACAGCAAGAAAATAAACAGTTCAATTAAACAGCCTTCAGTAGATTTAGAAAAATGTTCTCATGCCAAGAGAGTACACGTATATTATGAGGTTTTTCAAAAAACTGGACGTAAGGCCTGCATGCTGAGAAAAGATAGGGGAGTGTGGCAACAGAGAAAGTAATGAGCTCTTCAGCAAACTGAAAAGGGAAAGCACATAGTGGAAATTTGGTGTGATTACTGAAATTGATGGTAATAGGAACACACAGTGATAAAACTAAACAAGCTGAGGCGCTAAATAAGAACTGGCAAGGGATGTGAGGTATCACAATAAACCATTGTAAACATACTCACTGTAAAAGGAACAGTAAAGAAAGGGTTGGTCCACAAGAGATGCTAAGAAGGCTGAACTGTTCTTTGGGGTTTTTTTTCTTCAGAAGAAATGATATCAAAACAACTCAATTTTCTTTTATCTTAATAAAATGCTTTGTGGCCATGGAGAAACAGTTGCTGTCATTCAGACTTGCCTAAAGTTTTCATACTTTCTCATGGAAATTTTCTCATTTCTCACCTTTAAACTGGAAGTGTATATTGATGAGAATTTTACATAACTCCATCATGAATCTGTATTTTCATTTAAAAAGTAAAATGTTAAATTTAAAAATAGCACCAAGATGTAGACAACTGTAAGCACACTGGAGACTAAATTAGAAATCAGAATGGTGGTAAAATACATATAAGAAACAACTGAGCTAAAAATAGATAGTTGAGGACTAATGGACTGCTCTACACATTGGGGAAGACCAGTCAACATAGGAATACTGGACAGAAATTAGTTGCTGTCTAAACATTTTTATTAAGGACTATAATTTTAAAAGATTATAGTAGATGAGAAGTTGAACATGTCATGAGTCAGTGGTGTCATTCTTTTAAAAATAATCATGCTAGATTGTGCAGGAGGAGATGCTGTTTATACAACATGAAATATAACTCCTCTTAGTCCAGATAAAGCTCCACCAGTAGTAGGATCATACCTGGAGATCTATTATCAGTTGTGATTTTTTAAATAGTTTTTTTTTTCCTTTTGCAAGGATACTTTTAAAAACATTCTCCAGGCACATGGATGTGTTCAAAATTTAAAACATCCTTCAGTGAATCGATAAAAAACAAGGTGTTCTTAACAGAATAGAAGAGGTTGAATTCATGTTAGCAGAATCAAAAATTCAAAGTGTCTCTGTGTCTTCACGATTGTGTGTGTAAGACTTGAACTTTTTCTTTCCATCTGCTAAAGGCTCAGTTTTCATTCTTCCACTTTTGCAACAAAATACAAATTTATGACCATTCAGGACAAAATTGTGTTCCATTTGCAAAATGTTGGCCTGCCAGCTCTGTAACTACTGTGGAGCTGTAGCTGTCAAACTTGAGAGCCCAAATTTGCATCCTGTTAAGTCGCCAAAACCTTCTGAGAATGACTGAGAGCCCTGAAGTTAGAATCCTGTCTACTTGCTTGCTGTTCATGAAACCTGGCCTCTCAAATTAGACAACAGTAAAACTTGGAAATTTTAATTACAAATATATGCTTCATAGTCATACAAACTGAATTTCTGAT
Organism: Atrichornis clamosus; assembly: GCA_013400975.1. NCBI lineage: Eukaryota > Metazoa > Chordata > Aves > Passeriformes > Menuridae > Atrichornis > Atrichornis clamosus. Next base: position 88,652 of record WBMZ01007965.1, on the reverse strand, counting down.
TAAATAAAGCAAAACACAAGAGGAGGTTCTATGCATTCAGGAGTCTGTTAATCAACTCAGCTGTACTGTGACAGTTATGACAATGGTTTATGAACAGGGAGCTTTGAAATCCCTTCTCTTTATTAATTCTTCAGTTTAATCTGAAAAATTAGCACACACAAATAAGTTCTTTAAGAAAACGATCCCCTTTTACCTCTCAGTTTCTTGTCCTGTGTCACTTCAGTAACTTTGCAGTTGGTGTGTTGCTGAAGTTACTGTTTTGAGTTGATCTGCTCGTCAGAGGAGTGCTGGTCACTCTGGCTTGATTGTGTATCATGCAACCCATCTCACACTTCCTTTTCTAAAACCCTGGACAGAGGATATTGGTAACAGGCTGCTTGATTCTTGTGAAGAATAGAAAATTACTATTCTGTGAATAGCAAGATCTGATGTATCAGCTCAAATGGCACCGTAATGGCAGTGAGATCCATACTGTACGCAATCCCAACATCCCCACGTAGTCCGGTTGTGGAATGCCAATATTAATTGAAACTAGCCACTTTTTTCCAGTGCCAGAGGGAATACCGGATCCCAGGCTGCTAGGAGTGTATTTTTTTAGATCAATTAGCAGCTTTTCAAGTGCAAAGTTCAATCAGCTTCTTCTGCAGAGCATGGTTGATAAGATAGCCCTGACAGATGAAGTTAGGGCTTCTCTCTGGCAGCTCACGCTGCAGTGACACGCGCTGGCAGTGATGTGGCTCACAGGAGCTGGGGCTGGCGTGCTGCATAACTCACCTGTCACACGCCGTGCTGCCGGGAGGTAATGTGGCGACAGTCTGCAGGTGTGTTGGAGCACTGGAAGCAAGTTAAAATACCAGGCAGCTACATGATACGGCATTTACCGCCTGTCCATTCCAACAGGAAAAGTGTCACTTCATCCAGCAACCAAGGGCTTCATTTATAAAAACAAATTCAATGGCAGGTAGGTCTGTAACATTTGCTGAGTGCTGTTGGGTTTATTCTGCTCAGTAGGAACAAGACTTTAAAAGATAAAGTGCAATGATAACCCGCTGTATTTCAAATTAGGCTGCAAAATTCTATGCAATGGATGCACCTTTCCTAGCTTTGTCCAAAATTCTCTTTTATGGCTACACATCAAGAGATGCATGACTTCATTTCTGAAATCCAAATGTCATCATTGCAATGGCATACTATGTGCACACAAGTTTTTAATTCACATCTCATATTTTCAATATTTATAATTTATATGACATACAGTGTTTCTATAAAATAAATTAATTATGTACCAGTGAAAAATACATAGCAGCAAGGTAGTACCAGTAGCTAGTTCAAAGTTGGTTTGTAATTGTCTGTATTAATTATGACACATTTAAGTAGGAAAAAATAATTTTCAAAGATACTATGTCTTTTGTTAAAGTTTTTTGATTTTCAAATACAGTGCATTGCATTACTACTTATATGAAAGCATTGTTCATTACTAATTAAAACATCATTATTAGTGTCATAATTCAATATCCTACTTTTAATATTTGTGTATTTATAAAAAACCACTAAATTTAATTGTTTTCAATCAGTGAGTGTTTTAAGATCAGTTAAAACCCCTGCAAACTGAATGGGCAGCTGGCTGACAAGGACTTAGCCTTCATTAGGCTGTAGCTGCAAGTCAGTTGTTGTTTTGGATCAAGCCAAGACATTTCAGTGCAATACGTGTCCTTTTCTCACAAAAAAGATGTCAAGGTTTTATTGTGGCAGTGTCAGATTTTTAGAGAGGAGTATGTTCAGGTTAGATACACGCTCCCAAGATTTTATCTTTGCAATTCTTACAGTATTGACTATAATTGCAGGAAACGTGAAGAGGAAAGTAAGAGGAAAGAAGCCAAGCTACAGAAGGGGATGCAGAACGTGGAACAGAACAAGTGCAGAGTACAACAGAGCCCTGCAAATCGAGAGAAGGCCACCAGTGTCCCACAGTTACCCCCCAAACCAGCTGACACACAGAGTAAGAGACTTCTGTCCCTCAACGCTTCACAGATCCAACCAGGGAGAAACAGCAGAGGTTCACCTAAGGCTTGTCACGACAAAGGGACCCTAAAGGAGAGTTGCCTGTCAGTGGAGCCTCAGAGCGAAGGTCCTAAAATCAGGCAAGGTTTGTGAACTTTTTCAAATTGTGCTGATTATCTGCTTTGTCCACTTCTTGGGGGTGTTTTGCATATAGGACCCATTTTGTCTTTCTGTCAGTGGGTTATCCTGTGTGTCATCATGCCAGGACACAGGGTGGATAGAGCAGGAGTTTAGCAAATCAGCTTGAAACAGTGCCAGTCAGTTATGGCATCTTCACTGGAATGAGCAAGTGAGTTCATGGGGCTGCATTCCTACACCACATGGTGAGCTGGTTTCTTGGCAGAACACCAGTAATCAGGTTGGTGAAGAAACAGCTTCTCTCTCTGAACATTTTTTGTTTAGGCATCTTACTCAAATGTAATGTTAGAAGGAAAACCACATGTAAAACACTAAGGATTGAATAAGTTTGGGACTCTACTGTGACAGGCAATCACATCCTCTTCTGATTGTTCCTGCTTACTTGGGTTTTTTTTCATTTAAGTGAATCCTGGTGTGCCTCAAAGCTAACTGAGCAAACAAATTAGAGACATAAACTGTGTTTTGCTGGATCAGAGAGTGAATGTTGGTTTCCATTTCTCTGTCTAAAGATTCATTGAGGAAACACATCAAAAGCAAGTCAAGTTGTGTCCATTTCCATTGTGGCAAGGCAAAAGAGGGAACAAAAGTTGAAGCACAACATCAACTCGGAGCTGCTGCAGAACTGGCTGGGGAAAAGCACAAGGAGCACACTGTCAGCACAACGGGTACCTGTGCTCCGAGGAGCAGGAGGCTTTCTGCTTCTACTTGTAGGACTGCTAGTGCTGGGGAAAAACTAAGGGATTCAAGTCAGCCTCCCTCTGGCAAGAGGGACCATGGAGAAGGAAGGGCTGTGTTCTTCTGCGATGTCGGCTGTATCGGCGGAGCGGCGAGGAACTCAAAGCAGTGTGAAGCTTCTTCCAAAGGCAAAAGGCACCAGCAGAAACACGGAAACAAAGAGGTAAATGATAAGCGATGCTCACCAGCTGGCTCTAGCAGGCCAGGAAGCGCCAAAACAGTATTTGTAAGCACCAGGAATGACAGCCTGCCTGCTCCAGAACAAACTGGCAAAGTGGGAAACAATGAAATAGCAAAAAAGGCCTCCTCATTATTGTCTGCTGAGGCAGAACCTACCAGGACTGTGCCAAGAAACCCAGTAGCATGTTCTCCTTCTGATGACAGTTTGAACTTGGAAAAAACAGGCATAATTGGATCCAGGAATGCAGATGATCAATTATGTTCTGTTGCATGGCAAAGTACAAATATTGAACTAATCCCTATAGAGATTCGAATGCAGATCATAGAAAAAGAGAGAAAAAGAAAAGAGCTGTTTCGGAAGAAGAACTATGCTGCTACAGTCATACAGAGGACATGGAGAAGGTAAGATTCCTGTTTCAGTAGCTAGAAAAGAGTGAGACACAAGTAGATGTAAATTAACCTAGGCTTGTTGGCCCCATCCTTTACTTGGTCCTTTTGCTTACAACGTTGCAAGTGCTAAAGGAGGAATTTAATAATTCACCAAACAAGGGGAAGTGGATTCCAGTTGCCTAGAATTACATAGTAATCTCATAAAAATGAACTTTTAAAAATCAGAGCAGTTGTTAAACTTCTATTTCAAGCACTGATATTTCTTTAGAGAGTACAAATCAGGATTTGCCTAAGCCTGGAGTTCAGTGACACACTTGAAATTGTGCTCTGACCTGACTTTTAGCCAGATAACCAAACCACAAGGTGTTTGGAAGCTCTGAGTGTTCACTGCCAAAACTTGAAGCTAGCTTGAATATCTTGATAAAGCAGGAACTGCTGTACAGAAGAGGCAGACAAGAGACAGTGCGATGTCCCAGTGTTTGCTTTTCAGAGCCCTATCCTGCTTTCATGAATGCATGAGTTTCAACCTCAGAAATGCAGTGATTCTAAAAGTACATGCCCCTTAATATTTATTTTTTTATCAAAATGGAGTGGAAGAGTATGGCAGCTGTAGGTGAAGCATATCATATGCACATAACTCTTATTTCCTATTTTTATTTAAACTTTCTTCTGTTTTTATTGGGAGCATACAGAGGGTAGTAATATCCTTTATCCAAATCCCTGGGAAACCTGCAAGTTTCCTGCAACTGCAGAAATCTGGTGTTAATGCCCAGCTGCCTGCAGAATGAATGCTGAGTCACTGGTAGACTTCCCTTCTTCCCATTTCTTACTTTGCAAGGTGAAGTGTTACCTGTGTTTCCCTATTGTACGAAACACCAGGGAGTGAAGGGAGGAGTATTTCCAGCCTCTTGTTTGTGGAGTTTCAGGAACCTGTATCTCTCCCATTGCTTCTTCCAGTTACCTTACAGAGCCTGGAGAAGTCTTGTCCTGCTCGGAAGGAGCTGACACTGCCATTGCTAGGAAGGGACACCAGATGAGACACCCCATGCTCCGAGCTGGCACTCTGTTTGTTCCTAAACTGGAATGTGGCCGTTTAGACATTTGTGGTGGCTCAGTGAATACTTCTGTTTGCTCCAGCTCTTGTATTGATCAGTCCAAATATTTCCAAGCATAAGGTTGCATTTGAAGTCCCGTAATATTCCAGGTTCTCTCTTTGCTGGTGTTGGAATATAAAAGTTACACTGGCCTTTGTGAGTACATACCTATTCCAGTGAAAAGTTAGAATTTTGGAACATGGTATTTTTAATCTATTTTTGAATGAATTTTTGGTGAAGGAATTTTTTTTTTTAAGTGAAAATTCATATTTGTACAGTATCACCTATTTCTGCACTTCTGTAATCTTTGCTCTCTGTTTGCTATTTATGCATCCAGTTCTGGGGTCCCAAGTACAAGAAAGACATGGACCTGTTGGAGCAGGTCCAGAGGAGGCCCGCAAAAATGGTCAGAGGGATGAAACACCTCTCCTATGAAGACAGGCTGGGAGAGCTGGGGTTGTTCAGCCTGGAGAAGAGAAGGCTCCAGGGACACCTGAGTGCAGCCTTGGAATAAGTAAAGGGAGCTTGTAAGAAAGACTGAGAAAGACTTTTTTGCCAAGACTTGTAGTGACAGGACAAGGGATAACGTTTCTAAACTGACACAGGATAGGATTAGATTGGACATAAGTAGGAATTATTTTTTTTATAGGGGTGGTGAGGCACTGGAACAGGTTGCCCAGAAAAATGGGAGATGCCCCATCCCTGGAAATGTTCAAGGTGAGGTTGGACTGGGCTCTGAGTTGAGGGTGTCCCCACCCATGGTGGGGAGGGTGGATGAGATGGTCTTTAAAAAACCCTTTCCAACCCAAACCATGCTGTGATTCTGTGCCGTATTCCTCAGATTCACTCTGAACTGAAAAGCAAAACAGCCACTTTTTCTCCCAGGGTTCCACCACTGCTGCTGTCTCTCTGCTGCTTCCAAACAGTGTGTAAGCAGCCGGGTGCTCCTTGGCCTTCTTCTCTAATGTAGATCCTGAAGTTCTTGTCTTATGTGTTCAAGTCCTTTAGATAGCAGAAGCTGAAGTAAGTCAGGTGAAGGTCAGGAGAGCGTACCTGCAAGTGATGTCCCTGCTCTGCTGCTTTCATCTAACACCAGTTTAAAATCCTTGTAGAGGTCCAGGCACGTGCCATGGCTTTAAGTCAAAGCAAAATGATGTGTGGTGAGTGCTTGTGCAAATTTCCTCACAAGAACTGGGATCCAATGCCCTGCATTAAGCTGACTTACCTGCACAGAAATCTGCATTCCATTTATGCTTTCCACTATCTAAAAATTTTGGCTACACCTTTCTAAATTGCCCACTTGCTGAAACAGGGATGGTGTGCTATCTCTCCAAGAAATGCATGCACTTGTATTTTGGAAATTGTGGGAATTAAAGGTTGTTTAAATTACATTTGTCATTTAAATGATTAATAGTGAAAAATAAATATATTTGTTCTGTTTGCAACTCACAGAACACTAACGAAGATCATAAATAGTGCAAGATGGCAGGAGACATTAGTTTGGCAGTTCTTCCACTGTCATTTTGTTATGTCTGTGGACAGTTTACTGTTGCTAGAGCTTTGATGGAGTCCATAAAGTTTGCAGCAGTATCATAATGGATTTATTTCAGTGAATGCTTTGAAGCTCGTTGGTATGTGATGCTGAGGTGAGGGCACTACACTGTTAGGAAGAGCTGAGCTTCCCTCCTGCATTCCCTCTCCCAAGCCCACTACACACCAGCTCTGCTGTCTTTTCTGCTTACACTTCAAGCTCAACTTGAGCTTCGTAGTCTTGAGTGTTGTGAAACTCACATGGATGAAGAGAGCTGTGAAATTGGACCAGATTTCCTCCTCCTGATTTCCATTGCCACAGCACTAATGTTTATTTTTAAAAAGAAGAGAGTTCTGCCTCTTCCTTTGAAGAGGAGTTCCCATAGATCTCAAAGGAAGAGGCAGTGTGGGTATTTTAGGGTGTGGATCCCAAGCCAGATGGTGGCAGCTTTATGTGCTGACCACTGCTATGTCAGTTATTCTGAAATACCCAATTTCCCATCCACGGGACACCACATTACAGTTCCTAAGCAGGTACCTACTGTGTGGCTGTGGATTCCACTCAGTCCTGTCTGTCTTTTGGTCCAAACCTGCACTGATAAATAGCACCTACTTGTAGACAGCAATAAAGTTATACATTGTTATTGTGTAATTCTGCATTAGAAACATGCTTGAGTTCTGGAATTTCTCTAAGTAAGAGTTAAATACATTTGTCTTACTCTGCAGATTTTATAGTCCTGATTTACTTACTGAAGGTAAACACAACAGCACAGTGCTACTGGTCTACTTAAGTATATCAAACTTGCCATTCTCGGGAGAATGCTTCAATTCCCAAATCTGCAAACTTTATAAATGTAGTCCTCTAAAGCGTACTCTAAGGTGTGTGGCTTGCCAAAGGTTAATTGCTTATCCTGCTCGTTGAGGCTTACAGATGCTGTGTCTGTCTTCTCTCTCCTGGGGGGCACTGGGGCCTGTTCCATCCTCCAGGGCCCACGGAGAGGGCTGGAAGAAGTTGGTTGCTGTCACTGTTGTTCTCCCACTGGAGTCAAGCTGTATTTTTTGATATATTATTGCTATATGCATACTTTGACCAGCAGTAGTTTTTAGGATTAGAGCTTCTGTAACAATGAATGAGAAGGCCATTTGCCAGCTTTGTCATCCTGCAGGTATATCCCACATTTCTTTTACGTGCAGTAGTTTTGTTGACTAAGCACTGGGTATTTTTTTAAGGCACCATGTCAGATTCATACTGTATCAAACTTCTTTTTTTTTTCTCACTAGGATCAGAATGATGTTATGAGAGAGCTGAATTAAAAAAGTAAAGTAAAAAATGTGCACATGCTCTACAGATTGCCTACATCTTAGCGTCAGAACCTCAGAGTTGTTTTCTTGTTACTAAAAGCTACCAGAAGTTCTCTACAAACATGAAATCACAGCTGGGTGCAAAGGTGGAGTGACTGTGAATGGGTCATTCCACGTATCAGCAAAGGCATCTGGCAGTAATTACTGAATTCCAAGAGAGTAGCTTGGTATTCTTTTCTGCTCAAGTATCAAACAGTTCCCCAGTTGTTTTTCCTGCAGCAGTATTCACTCAACCCATCCTTAGCTCAAGTTGTTAGCAAGTCACTGTAACTGTGCTCCCACTTCACTTTCTTTTCCTCTCTTACCTCCTTGAAAAGTGACGTGTTATTTAAGAGAACAGGATCATTTTTTTCTTCTGTCTCTCAGTAATACTCCTGTTCTGAATTCATACTGTGCTTTGCAGCGTGCAGGCCCTGGTAAGATGCAGTTGCTGCCTGCATTTGTTATGTACTTTAATGAGCTGCATAACAGTACATGCCTGAATTCTGAAGCTTCACTAAATTAAGATTAAATACATTTGTCTCACCCAGCAAATTTCACAGAGGTAATTTACTAAGCTTATTGGAAGCTTAAAATTATTTGGGCTGCACCTGAGCATATCATCCCCCTTTGGCATTCTATTGTGCTTTTATGTATTCATTTTTTGTATATGGCTGCTGCTTTGTTTGAATTATGTAGTTCATTGGCTTATAACATATATTTAAACAATTTGTATCTGGCTGTGTTGTCTCTTGTTTTAATTTACAACTTGTTGCAGATGGAGCAACAGAACAAAGTCAGCTCTTTCTCTCCTTCCTCATTCGCTTTACTGGGGCATCCAGTGGAAGCCTTTTTGCCAGAGGGGATGATGATCAATGTGTTTTGGCCTGTTACCAAACACTTAAAATTAATATTTTGCAAGTGTTACTCAATATTCATTTGTGACAGGTCTGTACTGGGAGGATTCGCAGTTAATTGCTAAGCCCGTTAATTGACTTGTGAGTGTGAAACGCCAATATCCGATTGAATCCTTATGTCCCATTCAAGGAAAAAAAACCCAAACAACTCCTTGCTGGTGCCATTTGCCACCGGAGTGTGAAGAAGGACAGATAATCTGCTGCTGCCACTCGGCAGAGGGTTGTGACTGCGTGTAAGATCAAAGCAGCTGGGGCAAGGTCGGGTCAGAAGCCGAAGAGCCTTTGAAGGGAGGGGAAAAAACACAGATTGCTGAAAACAAGGTGAGGGGAGCATCTTCAGAGGAGGGGAGGAGAGCAGCTCAGTTTTCTGCAGAGGAAATGTGCAGTTGAACCCACAGGAGGTAGATTTGGTTTGTCTCTTGCACTGATTGACTGAGAACACAAAGGGTAAGGCACACGAGAAAATCTGGTGTTACTAAGCTGTGAATACAGTGAAAATGAGGAAGCAGTATTGATTATATTATCATAAATATTTATAGTTTTGTCCTCTGACAATTTTCTATTTATAAAGCAGCTGATAAGCTGATGTTGAAGCACTGTAACTTTTGATACCTGTAATGCCATATATTTACTAACTGTGTGAAATAATGGATGCATCCAAAATTGAACCCAACTCCTACTTTTTCTTCTGAACAAACATTTCTCATCCAAACGACTTAGCACATCAGTGGGAGTTCTGTTTTCCCAGTTACTCATGTAATCCACCATGTGAACTGATGCGTGGAAAGCACGGAAGTTAAAACAGGTCACCTAAAACAAGTGCTCTTCTCTTTTCTGCTCTCTAGTTACCAGCTGAGACAGGAGTTGTTTCAGCTCCTTGGTGCTAAGCGGCAGTGCAAGGAAGACGAAGACAAATGGAGACAAGAGACAGCTGCCTTCTTCATTCAGGTTGCTTGGAAGAAACAGCTGAACCATAGCCCTCTGAAATCAGTTCCTTCATGTAAAAATCTGAAATCCGTGAACAAAACCAGCTCAGCCATAAAAACCAGCAAGCAGTCCATCCTAAAGCAGATATATGGTAATTTTCTGTTTTATTTTAAATAACTATGCTTTTATTTTTATAACAGAGTGTATTCGTCTATACACTTCTTATCCAATTGTTCCAGGTTTCAACTATTTATAAAAATTAGTCTTAATCTCAGGTGTTCTGGGCAATTGCACTTCTCTTTCAGATTTTAAAAAACAGTGATGTAAAATGGCTGAAGATTTGAATCCCCACATAGCATTGTTGCAGCACAGGTCTTGAGCAATCAAATAATTCTGTTGCCAGAGCTGCTCACAAATATTAATGTGGAAAGAGAACAGAGCAGTTAAACTGGGGATAGCTGGCTGTCTCCATGCAGAGCGGTCATCTGGATCATGGTTTGGTTTTTTAAAGCATTGTTTTAAACTTTTTTTTTGTTGCGTACTGTTTTAAAAATATTTTCATTTGACGAATATGTTCCGTGTTAGTAATTTCCCTGTATGAAGGTAAGTGGTCTTTATGGAAAGAGCAAGATGCTCTTTTATAAGAACTCTGCACTGCTTTGCACTGTGCCTAAATGTGCATGTGCCAAGGAATGCATCTTCAAGGGCAGAGGAAAAGCGTGGCTTCTAGACCTGGCGTTCCTTTAGAGTGTGGATCACTGATGGAGTACAAGGATATGCTAACTACATGTACTTTACCAGGTGCTAAGTCACTTCCATCATGGCTCTGTAGCTTAGAGAGCCAAAAAGGATAAAATAAAGAAAGCTATAGGTTACTGAAATAGTTTGTAGCTATACATAACCACGTTTATGTGATACACACAGAGCTGTTCCTGTCGTTTGTTAAAGGGCGTTCTCAGGAAGGCAAAGTGTGTCAGTCCACAAGATCTCCTTCTAAGCTGAAACTTTCTGATGTGCAGCTGGTCTCAGGTAGGACACATCTATTTTAAGAATGCTTTAATGTTTATATACACGAGATTGGTTTCTTTTTAGAAAAGAAAACATCTGCTCAAGGACTGAGCTCTCCTATCAAAATACATAACTACTGCCAAACTGTTGTGACTGCACATTCCTTTTTCACTACTTTTGGGCTTAATTGAGCACTGCACTTTTATCCTTATGTTGAATCATTCAGATGAAAAACTTCTTTACTAAATGTCATTTATAAGACTTTTTCAAGTGTATTATGTGTTTACCTGGGGTTGGGAGCTGTAGCAGTGTTAGTGCTTCACCCCGTGAAGGTTCAGTGCCTCGCTGGGCATTTGGTGTTCATGGCTGTGCTACACCTCATTCTGAGACAGGAACAAAGCAACTGCTTCAAGGAGACAGGACTTCAGGTAATTTGCAAAGGGAAGTAAAATACATTTTCCAAGTAGTTTAACAGAACTCTGAAGTCAGAAGGAAATCCAACAGTGTACCTATCCTGGGGTTTGCTAGAATTGTAGGTGAGTTTCTGCTTCACTAAAAGACAGAAGCCTTTTTCTTTTACTGTCTGAGAACTGTTTTAATTAAGAGGCATGACCAGACAGGTGTTTGATTGCCACCTCTTCATGCAGATACGAATCTAAATTTTAAAAGAGCTTTAGCAAATAATGCTTCTTTTCGTTTAACTTTTCAGGACAACAGATCTCCCTGTCTTCTGAAATAAAAAGGCTTTCTCTTGAGGCTGGAGTGGCCTTTGCTTTCATAACTTGGTGACGAATAGGTTAGTGATAGGAACTCTGCCCAGTTCCTTTAGAACACTACCTACTTTTATTCACCTAATAGGAGCTCAGGGAACTTTAGCCCTTACTTAAAAGACAATAACATGTTTTTCATCTGCCTGCCTTTGTGCGTGACAACATTACGTTTGTTGGAAAAGTTCAGAGCTGTCAGTGGCTAATGCCAGATACTCCGTTTCTGACGTAGGTGCCTGGAGTAGGTCACACTGGACTGTTCAGTTTGATGCTTCCCTTGCAGAAGGTACATCTGGGAAGGTGAAGCCCGACTGTCAGCCCTACTTCTCATGTTCACAGAGCTCGTGGAACAGGCGTGCGGTGACAAATGCCTGACGGGGACTGACACCCAACTCAGTCACACACTTTGGAAGGGGGGGCAGACAGAAGGTTTTCCAAGGAAATGTTCAGTAAGGCAGGCAGTGGGTGACAGTAGAAAAGGAGCGTGCAGTGGATATACAGACATTGGGTGGGTGCTTTGGAATATTCTAGCAAATAGAGCCTTTCAGATTGTTACCATTAAAACATTGCAGAACGAGAATTTTGTTCCTTTTTTAGGTTTGTTTTTCTTTTTTATTAGATGCCTTTTGTAAATTCAGCAAATGGCACTTGAAGAGGTTCTCTGCAGCAGGCCAGGCAGCCTGGTTCTTTGTTTCACTGTGGACATTAAAGTGTGTTCGGAGCTGCAAAGGAGTACATTTTGCAACTCTTGGCATGAGAAAGACGTCCTTAAGATGGGCCGAGTTCACACCCTCAAGGAAACATTAGGATTTGCACTTGGGATGACCCTGGCTAGAATGGGATAAAGCACTGAAATGTTTGCAACTAATCTTTACAAAATTAGGAAAACACACAGATTACTTGTAGCACATTACAGGAAATTAAAAAAACATTGCATGAGCCCAGACATTCAGACTCAAACTGAGGAGAATGGTCAGCTGACATTCATTCTTCCTTTCTGATAATTCAGAGTACTCACTTTAGCCCTGGACCACTTTCCCCTGCTTTCTAGAAATGACTCAATACCTACCTCTTGTTGCTAAACATTGCTCAATAAAATCTCCTGCTGCTCTTCAGCAGATTCAGCCAAGAGCACTGTGTTAGTCTGGAAACCTTCCTTCATTTCTGGGGGTAAGTCTCGAGCTCAGCTGCACCATGGGAGGCTGCTCAAGCCCAGCACACACACAGCAGCAGCAGCATCAACGTTCCATGCAAGCTGTGCATGGAAACCAAACGCTATTTACAGACAATCAGCAGCGAGATGCCAGGAAAAAGACATGTTCTGCTCCCAGCAGATTCGTTGTTGATGAAATCTAGGACACAGTGTAGATGAAACTTCTTTTCACCCACTAGAGTTACTCATCAAAACTATTCTGTTCTTTTACAGTAAGCAACCTACAGTGTGTTAGTTTGCTGGAGAACATGGGAAAATCAAGGCAATTTTCATACAACATGAGAACAACCGCTGCTGCAAAATCAAAAAATACAAGACTCAAGCATTAAGCAAAACAATGTTTGGAATGAAAAATCCATTCCAGTACAACTGTTATCTTTCATAATGTATAAGCCATCTATGACATATTAAACTTGAACACATTTTCAGTTTTGTATTATCTCAGCATTACATGCCAAGCAGATTTCTAAAGAGATGGACTCATTTTGTGTACAAATTGTTTTTTAAATGCAACTGTTAATTTGTTCACCAGCACAGGATGAAATCTGAATTGCATTTGAAGACAGAAAATGAAGCACTAAGCCCAGTATTACAATAGCATGGTAGGGGCTACCAAAGATTTCCATTGTAAAAAGTAGGACTTTTGAAGGTGTTCATCAGACAGTTTCAAAGTAGAGGGAAACTGTACTTAAAATTTAACAGTTCTGAGAAATCAGTGTTCGATTTTTACCTCAAATTTATTAAATGAATGTCAAAATCCAAGCAGGAATGGAAGAACAGCCTTCATGATCCACTTCTGTACTGAAGAAACAATTCTTTCTTAGCTAACTATGGATTTGGAAGGAAACGTAGAGATCTTGACAAAAAACAGTTAATAAATTGCTTCCACAACCTATGGAAACTGCTACGGTTGTGTTTTCTACCCTTTGAAATTATCACTAATTTTTTTAATAACTATTTTTCTACATGCACAAAGAGTTTCTACAGAAGCAAGAAAAGATGGGCCCTATTCTAGGACAAGAAGTAGTTCTTTTAATAGCTTTGGAGCTGCCACAGTGTACAGTATTTACCTTGCACAAAGTATTTAAAAATAGGAACTCAGCAAAAATAAAAGAATGTTACTCTAGTTTTAGTCTATTGTTTTCTATTTTTTTCTAGCTGATACTACATAATTTTTTAATGTGCCTACAACTACTACATAGTTTTTTTAATTAATATGATGCTTCAAAATAATAGATTAACAGAGTCAATATAAGTCTGTTTCTCTGCAAGCACTTCAGCTTCAGGGACTGGATTTTCTTTAACACTCTCACCATATTTACTAAAACACTTTCCAGTAACATCTACTTGCTTGAAAAAAAAGGCAATAGAGGTATTGCAGTTCTCTGTAAAATTTTTATTGTTTCACTTACAAAAAAATTGACAAGCTTTGTTCCAACATCTTCCATTCAAAACTAAATAGAAGTAAATGCTTTACAATAAACGCAGTTCGACCTCTTTAATAAACCGTGTTTATAGGGCCAGGTGTCTGGGGATGGGAGGCAAGGTAGATGTTGAAACAGTAATGGAGGTCTGTGAGCCACTGCTCCTGAACTTCACCGCTCTTCAGGGTCTACAAAGAGGGAGAAAAAAGGTAAAGCTCAATTTCCCCAACAGCACTTGCAAAACTTGGCTTTGTTTTTACGGTTAATCAGGTGCACTGTTAAAGGTACAAGCCAGCCTTGTTCCCCTGCACACAGTGGCATTGTTCCTCTCATTCATACATTTCAACACTGTGAGTCTGGCAAAGCCCAAGTAATAAGTGTTAGGCTGGGTACACTGAGTCACTGTTACATTACCAAGTGTGTGAATTACACCAGATGTGCTTGCCTTACTCTTAATTAGAGGGCCTCGCTTACTTTCCAGTTCTGCAATCTATAGGCAATGAAAATGCAGATGAGTCTGGTACTACTAAAGCAGGAGAGCTCACTAACCCAAGTGTAAGGAGAACTGCTGCCAACAGACCAGCACAGCCCACAGCCCAGGAATTCTCTCTTCGCAGGATTTGCAGGTGCCCTAAAAAACCCAACAACAAATACAACCCACCCACGATGGAATACCCCAAGAACTGGCTGTGGCACTCCCAACACTAAGGGAAAACAACCCCCTCCTAACCTGAAAGTTAGAGAACCTGAACGTCTTACATCTGCCTCCACCTCCACTGTTTTACTAAACAGCTCTCCTTGAACATATGCCATCATTTTAAAAAATGAACATGACATGCATGTAGTCTCTGGGAACAAGAAGAAGTTCCATACCATGATGTCCTTGATAATCTGTTGCACCAGAAACTCATTTGTGATCATATGGCTCCTGAGCTGCCCGTGCTGCATTAGCAAGCGAAGCAACTGAGCAACAACGGGCAGTTCTTCCCGACAGATCCTGCTCACTTGCAGGCTTTGCAGCATCAGCCTCAGTAATCGTGGCAGGAGTGCTAATGCAGAAATACACGATCCCCACAGCATATCCCTGAGAGGAAAAGACAACCAAAATCGAAATGACTGAGGACACGTATTTCACGGATGTTTCTGTGAGCAGGCCACATGGCTGTACATGCAAACCTGCTCCTGTGGATTCAGTCATACCAGCTGCCTTTACCAGAAAATTTGTACTAGAAAATGATTAACTTGAAAATATTTCAAAATTATGTACAGCACTGGGAAAAAAATTAAGACCCTGCCTTGGAAGCTACAAACATTGCTTAACCTCTCACGCAGTGGAACTTCTGCTTGATGTAGCTGGGAAGAGGTTTTTGTTTCCAGTCATTTTTCAGGTACACCTGAATCTTTGTTTAAGATTCACAGGAAATTAAACAATGGATTCAGCTCTTTGTGATATGCAAGTCATTAAACATAATAAAAGAAGGAGGACTCAGGCTTTAAATACACATATTTTCGGGAAGATTTAAACAACTTTTCTGTACATGGAAAAGTTTAACCTGTTTGAAGACATTTTTGCTTTTCAGGTAAACTTATTTGAATCTGTTATCTGTACCTGTTGGGTTTTTTAAAAGTCAAATGGATTTGCAGTGTATGTAGCTCTTGAATCTAGTACTGTTTTGAAGCAAGCAAAAGATGGGAAAATAAACTCAGGGGATGGATGGAGGGGCGATTCCTTTCGTTTTACATCTCTAAATACTTGTGGCTGCAAAGACAGAGACGAGATGGTAAGAAGAGCAACTTTACCTTTTCTGTAGATGTTCTGCATCCTCTTTGTCTATTGTCAGCAGAAAGTACAGAAGACTGTAACAACAAGAGGCCAAGAACTTGTGCAGGTTTTCACTTAGGATGCAGGCTTGATCCAAGAGCTTATTTATGGCACATAGAACAGATCCAGCTGTGCTATCGGGTATCACAACCAATCCAACCTGTATTAAAACAAGACCAGAAAATCACAACCCCAAGTTCAGAATTTCTTACAAAAGATTTTTTTCTGGGATACAAGCATACCTAGAGCTGAATGAATCTCTCTCCTATCGTGCATGTATTACTTCATTTCTGTTCAAACTCTACACACCACTGCATTTTTTCAAATCCCTGTTTTCCCAAGAAATTGCCACCCATACCAACAGAAGGTTAAATTGACATCTTTATTCCATTCCCTCCTAACAAACACTCATCTCAAACCTATTTGAAAAACACAGCATTGCTTTGAGCCTCGCTCTGAACAACAGTGCAGACACAAACAATCATCTGGACAGAACAGGTCTTTCCTTTTAAGCATATATCATGGGACAGGGGAGGCCTTCTGTGTCTGGAAATGGCAGTGAGCAGTCACTGAGGTAGAAGGAAACTCTGGTTTATTCTACAGACAGGAAAGCCCCTGCTGGACTGTCACCAGGGTGAGTCTCCTTTGAAACTTGACAGGAGTGTTATGAGCCAAGGTAAATCAAAGCTAATGAAATACATGGTGAGCCCAGAACTGGGGTGATGCTCTGCTGTTGTTAAAGTGAGACCATCATCTTGAGTAAGGATTTTATAGGCATGATAAATAATTTAGAAAAAAAATTCTTTTTTGTATAGAGGCAGTAAATTAGCAGTTTAAATTTTGAAGTGCTATGGAGTAAGTACCCTAGATTTTTGTCCTGTAAAGTCATAAAATATTCATGCACTGCTAGTGTGGCACCATTTACCTTTAAAAAACTCTTTAAGAAGTTTCAGAGTAGTCTAATTTGCTCACCTGCAAGTACACTCTTTTAAACTGACAGAGGCAGTTGGTTCACTTAGCAAAGCCAGCTGTTTCTTTTAGAAATGTTTAGAAAAAAGATTAATAAAGTACAAGCTACAACAATGTGAAATGTTACGATGACTTGTGAGAGGTAAAAGATACAGAGAACAACCATGGGTTCAAACTTTTAAATCCTGGGTGTATTTCAAGGCCGTGAGCGCAGATCGCTGTCCCAGGCTGACCCTGCGCCACGCGGATGCAGAGGCAGGAGGAGGAGGAGGATGATGATGGTCCTGCCTGACAGAAGTTGGGACTGCAGCTGTCACCAAGACCCTGCTGAATACTACAGGACACTGACGCACCAAACAATAAAAACTAATGATCTTCCTGAGCAACCACAAATAGGAAATAATGGCAGGGAGCTAAATTATGTTCTGCACATGAAGAAGCATCCTGAAGACCAAATGAGCCAACACTGCTGATGGCATGTGCTGGTCAGTCAGTCTTGGAGATGAAATGAACACAGATATTTCAATGTATACAAATCCAGTAGATGAGGCTGCTCAAATACGTTCCCATATAGGATGTTGCCCACACGGTGTCTTTCCTCCCTGTGGTGTCAGCAGCCAGTTAGAGACCTTGGGCAGCAGCCTTGCCAACCACAAAAACCCACTTAACTGCTTGCTCTCAAAGGGACAGGGCAGTAGAACACATAAGCCTATTTAAAATAAAGTTCATTTAAGTCAACCCCCACCCCCAAAAATCCAGACTATGGTTACAGGTAAGCCACTCCCTATGGAAGCTTTGGTCTAGTAACTTCTCAGCAGGGCTCCGGAAGGGAACTGCAGAACCATCCTGACAGGAGGGCAGAGGCAGACCCTGTGGTCCTCCCTCTCATCAGGCAGCATCACAGGGAACTGCAAATTCTGCCCGACAATTCTGTCACCCAGCTCTGGCTTTGCCATCCCCATCCTCAGCTCCGGGAGTGTTCAGGATTAGAAGCAGAAGACAGGCTATAAAACTCACAGAATGGGTCAGTTTGGAAGGGACCACAGAGGCTCATCTAGTCCAACCTCCCTGCTCAACCAGGGTCATCCCAGAGCACGTGGCACAGGATTGCACCCAGGTGGGTCTTGAATATCTCCAGAGAGGAAGACTCCATGACCTCTCTGGACAGTCTGTTCCAGTGCACAGTCACCTGCACAGTAAGGAAGTTCTTCCTCATATTCAAGAGGAACTGCCTGTGCATCAGTTTCTGCCCATTGCCCATTGCCCATTGCCTCTTGTCCTACTTCTCGACACCACTGGGAAGAACCTGGCTCCATCCTCTTGGCATACTTTAGACACTTGTACACATTGATGAAGTAAAAAAACTAATCTAGAGCTGCTGGTCGCTCTTTTGAAAAGCAAACCAACCCAAGAAGCGTTTCATTTATGGCTGAACTGCCTTGGAAACAAGCTGAAGTATTCACAAATCTGAGCAAAATTATCCATTTAAGTTTGGATACCAACATTTATTATGTATCTTCTTAAATTTCCCCTAGTCTTGTTTAAAACTTTTGCAAATGCTGAAATTATACATGAAATACATAGAATAAGTGGATTTGAGGGTTAATGAGACTGTTAGCAAATTTATCACAAGTTTTAACCTAGAAGACAAAATGGTACTTACCAGATATTTACAGATGCCAGTCTGGAGAATGTCAAAACACTGACTTTGTGAAGGTATGGTGGACAAGCTGTGACAGACCATCTGTTTTAATAAAGCAAAGTTATACTTAAGCACACTAAATGCAACCAGCAATCATTCACTGTGCAGTCACACTTTGTTGACAAACCTAAATCCAGAGCAGCTACAGGGACACGTAGCAGCTGTGTCTTAAAGTACTGATTCTTTACAGTGTATAGGAGTAACATTGCCAACATAAATTGCTCAGTGTTTAAAGAGGTAATGGTCTATACCATTAGATTTTTTGGGAACAGCATTCTGCATTTTATCTGTGTGACAAAGGATAAAGATATTCTATCCAGTTAAGAGTGTCACACTGAGCCTCCAAATGCCTTTCCTTGGAGGTGAAGAATTTCAGAAAATAACTTCCTAAATGACTTTATCAAGCATCAAACAGGAATCACAGCAAAATAGGACAGAAAAATAACATAACCAAGAAGAATATAGCAAAGACCCATTTTCAACTCATTTTCCTCTACACTGCCAAAAATGTCATGTTCAAAAACGACACAAAATGTAATACTACAAAGGGAAATCTTGTTTTATAAACTGCAATGTAAACTTTCTGGTGCTTATATAATCATGCACTAGCAAACTCCAATGAAATACTGTATGTCTCCTGGATAGGGTAAAGAAAGCAGAGCTCTCGTAGATCTGCTAGTAAGCTGCACTGCAATCCTCAGCAGATGGCTTTCTCTGTCCCTCTTTCCCTCCCCATCTATTGCAATAATTTGCAGACTAGCAGGAGAGCCTGGATGCCCTCTCTGCTCACATTCACTGTTTATCCCACCAGAGTGTCAACTAAAGCCTCCAGAGAAGCCAACGTACACAGCACAAGCGTGGTATCAGACCATGAGCAATTGTGATGTCCTGCTAAGGACAAGGAATATGGAAGATACAATACATGAGGAATGTAATCTTTTTTTTGTGCTTAAGGGAATCAGAAAATAGCAAGACCAGACTTTGAAGAATGGAAGAATTTATATCTATGAGTTTTACAAATATCTTGACTAAGCAAAATGCATTCCTCTAAGATCCCTCCCTGACTGAAGAAAGAACTACAGAGAACTTTCACAGAAGGATCTGACCTGAGGGATTAAATTCTGTGATAGTGTCTTGGTTTTGAAACGTAACTTGAATCAGGGCAGGTCAAGACACCGAAACAAGAGATAATAACAAAACAGAACACATCAACCGTGTTGTGTCAAAAATAATCCACAAAATTTACAGCAGAAGGAAGGAAAGGGTTAGGGAAAGGACCATTAGCTCAAGGTCCTGTGATACGAAAACTGAACCCTAACTAATGAGGGTGCCAGTGGTGGTTTAATCCATGGCCAAGCAGCACCATTCGTGGTGATACAAAAGCATGCTCAGCTTTTTCCAAAATTACATGCCACACCTGTTTTCAGCCCTGGTTAAGCCAGCCAAATTCAGGAGATCCTTAACACATCTGCCTGGGGGGATGTAATACTGCTGGGCTGTCAGGACATTGCTCACGTTAATCAGAATTACAGGTGTAGTGCAAGTGTTTTGTTTGACTAGTGGGACTATTTAAAAGAAATTTTCATAGATACTTTTGCACTAAATACCCTTAACTAGACATTAAAATGAAATAAAATTATTAAAACTGAGTACTCCATCCTAAATATAGTAGGGCTTCTGTAACTGCAATTTGAAAGTGATAAAATACTAAGTACTCTGGAATATTCCCAAGAAATCCACTCAAAACATCTGTGTTATTAGCAGTGTCAAGGAATAAAGTCAAGCTGCAACAGAGGTTGTTACTGAGGACTGTCATGTCAAGGACAAATGGTGATACCAATCTGACCTAGCATTTTATGAGCAGCACTTACACAAAAGGTAAAGCTGCACTGATGAGATCTGTCAGCTGACAGCTCAGAGTTGAGAAACCCTGCCAAGGCAGGAGGACTGGACTAACCTACAGAAAAGATTGCGCTGGTTTGATGAGTAACAGCTACACAAAGAATTCAGTGAAACAGAAGTGGTGGGTCATGTGCTTGGAGACTAATAAAAACTTCTGCATGCACCTACGAGTTTTACCAGTTGGAGATGAGGAGAAAATTCTGTGAGTAACAACTGACCACAAGGTGGTTGTGATGCAACCACAAAATGGGCAAATGTCACTTCAGGATGTAAAGATAAAAATAATCCCAATAGAAGTGACCAGACAGAATAAGAATCATCTGTTCACTACTAGTCTGTAAGATCTTACTTAGAATTAGGCCATTTCTGACATACTGTGCAAAACAGGAGTCACTCATTTTCCAGAAAGGCAAATTCAAACTGAACAGACACAGAAAAATGGCCCAAAGAAGAGAGATCCTGTCTTACAGGTGTCAGTGCAAAGAACTTAACCCACCTGGGCTGGCAAAATGATACTCAAGAAGGGATATTATTTTCACTTACAAATACAACAAAGGGGTGAAAGCCGCTGCTGGAAAATAAATGTAACCAAACATAACAATGATCATGGATGGCTGGAACACAGATGAGATGGGAATTGGGAAGGATGATTATGAAAGGGGAAAATGCAGGAGGCATTTGTTGCTCACAAGACAGAGCTCAGGCAGTTTGCAAATGGGTTTTGTGATATGCCTGTGAGTATGTCACACCAGGCACAGGCTGCCAGAGAGATCCCTTTGGATCCAATACAGACCCACAAGAGGTCAACAAACCAAAGACCTTGGAGGCAAATCCACCAGGCCCACCCAGCAAGCGTTGGTTTTGTTATTAATATTTCACCCTTAGGACTGTGTCCCTAGAACAAGCCCACCAGTCCACTGAGGCTCTCCCCAAGATGACAAGTTGTAGGAGCATTCCATTACAGGTACAACACACCCACACTCAATTCTTCCCAAATGGGCAAGGAAAATAGGCATCACACCACTGGAAGGCAGCATACTTGTTTAGAAGGGTTGTGGTAAAGCACAGGTTAGTTTTTCAACCTTTCAGATCTTTCTGACCCTCAAAACAGCACCACCACTCCCTACATCCAGTTCTGTTTTCATGCAATTAAGTGGGAATGGCAATTCTTTTCAATTCCATAAATTAAATCACGGTATGAAATGGCTTTCATACCAAATGCCTGATACAAAAAGTGAAACTGAAACGTTTTTAGACTTGGAAGTGAAAAGAAAACTTAATTATCACATGAAAATTAGTATTTTCTTTGACACTTTATTTTCCTTAGGCCAGGTCTTGTATGATGTTTAATTTCCATAATAAAATGTCACAGCTGATTCATTATACTACATTTGATTAGCATTTATCACATTTTTGGCACATTCATAGATTGATTTTGGACCAAAGCCAGAGTAGTTTTGTTTCAGAGCACTGCTGATGTGAATGGACTGAGAACAAGCATTTCTGATCAGGGAGGGGTGGGTTGTTTCTTTTTGAGACAAGTATTTTATAGCAAGTTTGGCTTAGGTTTAGGTATTTTCTTGGGTTGTTTTTTTTTTTCCTTCTTTTTAATTTTGTTTGAATGTTCACTTGAATAAATTAACCCAAAGTAAAGCATTCTCTTAAGTACAGGGATTATCTGTTAGCATGATGCAGCAAACACTACAGGCTCTGTAATCCACTGGCAGGTTTGCCAGCCAAACCTTATTGATCAGACAAGCCCAAGCACGCAGCACCCTCACGAACCACACACCTACAACAGCAGGTTCCCTACAAATGCTTTGGGAAGTCCTCGCTGGGCCTCCTTACCTGCCACACTAAGTCATACTCCAACAGCAGCCAAATAAAACGGGGAGAGGAACAAGAAAAAAAAAAAAAAAAAGAAAAGGAAAAACAAGGGCTAGAAAGGCAACCCAGGAGCATAGGCTGCCCCAGGTTTTTTGGAGATCCTGACACTATGGAGTATTTTACTTCAACTGGATGAGTTAGAAGTATTTTTGCCACTGACCACCACCCTAACGGACTATTAATCCAGTTAATTAAGTCAAACAGGCTTTTCACAGTTCTAATGTGGAATCAGAGGAATTCATCAGTTAATGCTGTTCATCTGTGAGATGCTCTCACCTCCAAAAGACAGAGCTGGGATGGCCCAAGGAAGCCCAGTGTCAGTGAGCCCTCACAGCAACAGGAACAAGCACACCTGATGAACTGAGACTAATGTTTTGTTCATTTTTGTACTGTTCCCACTCCCTCAATGCTTCCCGTAACATGACAGAATCCTGATTCAAAGTCTCAAGGAAACTACTTATCACTAATTGTCCAGAGAAAATCTGTGTATTATTTCAAGCTTAATCATGCTGCAAGGTACTCTTTTTATCAAAGAAAAATACTCACCTTCCTCTGAAGACACACACAAGCATGAGCACAGAGAGGAACCCATGCAAGCAAAGGAAGATAATGGACCAAGTATTTTAGTGAGCCACTGTGTGGAGTCAGACCAAAGACAGTTCAGGCTCCCAGAGAAGTGATTTTATTACAAAAGAAAGTTGGCACACACCAGACACTATAACCTAATGTGAACTTTAAAATATATTTTTCAACTCACATCGACATGCCCCTCAAACATGGGTAACTAAAATGTAACAGGCTGTTCTGCAGGCAATTCCCCAGCCCTTGTGAAATGCCTGTTTGGAGCGGGGCTGTATCCAGTGTAACATGTTACTGCGGAGCGTAGAAAACGAGAAGTTTTCAGGTGATGGGGCAGGCAATGAAGCTTGGCGTCTGAAGCTTGGCCAGCTCCCCCGAAGCACCCTCGCTTATCAGACAGTGTACTCCCCTGACAGGTGCTGCTTCTCTTTCTGAAATAAACTGATTTGACAGGGCAATATTAACAGTGCCTTGAGTTGTTGAGAAAGCTGCGTACAACAGGAGATCTTTGTTCATCTGCCTTGGGTAAGCTCACAGGGGCGGATGTGAAAGGTAGTCCTGATT
Source organism: Atrichornis clamosus (assembly GCA_013400975.1). Classification (NCBI taxonomy): domain Eukaryota; kingdom Metazoa; phylum Chordata; class Aves; order Passeriformes; family Menuridae; genus Atrichornis; species Atrichornis clamosus. Next base: position 65,502 of record WBMZ01007965.1, on the reverse strand, counting down.
CACTGACTCCAGGAAAAAAAAAAGAAAAAGCCAAAACAAAACAAAAACCTCCACATGAAACACCCACACATTCACCATAAAACAAAACCTAAGTTAAAAAAAGAAAAAGCCGAAAAGAAGGAACTGACTCTGCAGGAGAACATTACACAGGTGAGCAACCCCCCACACTACAGGACTAATTTTACATTCAGGGTAGCAAAATGGGAATGCAGAAACTTACTTAAGAACAACAAATGCTTAAAAACATGATATCCCACATATTGATAGGGCACATATTTCCAGAGACTGAGAAGGATTATGACACACAGTTCATGTCCTGTTGCTGATCAGAAACAGGGTAACTGCAGCACACAAACTCCTCTTCCATCTGTTAAGTGTGGTGCTTGTCTGTCTACAGGCTCCTTGGCAGTGGCACACAGTCTGATACTAAATCTGTATTTAAGAGTCAGTTAAACTAAGTGAAGTTATCTTTATATGCCACTGGACACAAATACGTGAGTGGCAATCACCACCGCCCACCTCCTGTGCAACAATTTCATCACGTGTTGAAGTCTGGGTAGCAGCAACATTTGGTACCAAGAGGCAGAGAACTATGGGCTGGAGACAATCCCACTGGCTCACTGAGTGAGGGGCATTTCTGAAAACACTATTATCAGCCATAAAACCAGGTTTTATGCTCACCAGCTAATGTGCTATCCAGGAGTAGACAAAGCCATACCTGAAAAACAGCACAGGTCTGGTTCTCTCCTCAGAGCCATCTTACTAACAAAATTCAAAGAAAGGACGCCACCAAACAGTTTATGTTTCATCCTCCTGCAGCCATAATATGCCCTTCTTTCACAGCTCTGCAGCTTCCTCACAGCTATAAAATGCCACCACAGCCAATTTCTCTGCCTCTGGATGCCTCCTCGTCAGACTACATGCAGGACAGTCAAAGGAATATGTGATGTTCAAGTCTCCAAATTCACCTGCCTGCCTCCTCTCCAAACAAAAAGGGCTTGAAAACACAGAAAACCCTACACCTAGCTCTTGTCCCACAAAGCCTGTCTTCTGGAGCAGATTTAGTTTAGGCATCACAAGCCAGGATGTGACTATAAAGCCCAATGCACAGTAACCCTGGAGTTGTTCATTCACATCAGTCCCACGCAGTAATGTGTGAGCTCCCAGCTCCAAGGTATGTTGGAACTAACGATGTAGGTACAATGGAGCACTGGGCTGAAGATCAGCTTAGGTTTTCTGGAAGTTTGTGTTTTACTGTTTGGGTTTTATTTGCAGGAGCTGGTTCTGGTGGTTTTTTGTTTGCTTTGCGTTTAGGTTTTGTGTCTTAAGAGAACTATGAAAGAGACCTTTGACAAAGAGCTTTATTAATTTTACAAGGCATTACTTATATAATTACCCTTCTGTTTCTCTGGACTTTGCATTACTTTCCAAGAAAAAAATTATTTTCACCTCTAAACATTAAAGCTGGGATAAGATGCTGTTTTACAAAACAGTAACAGGCTCTTACACAGTGTTTGTCCTTTAAAGAAGTTTTAAATTATAGCATATTACTCATTTAGAAGGAATTTTATTTAGAAGGAAGTTTCTTTACCTTCAGCTGCTCTTTCTCCTCAATGGAACTCTAACCTGGAAATCTCAATAAAGATGTAAGTTGAAATCTTTCAGGAACTTCAATTCAAAATCTACATTTAAAAAATACTTTTTAAGAATTAATTCTACTTGAAGTTAAACTACAGCACTGCAACACCACCATTTCCTTCTCAAGACAAACATCCCTGCAGGACTTTTCATTTACTTGCATTGACTTGCTATCTTTATTGATTTGCCATAATTTTTCATAGCACATCTGGGCAGATCCAGCCTTCCAAACTGTATTTCACTTATAAGACTTAACAGCTTTTGACACGGATTAGTGTATTACACTAAACATCCCAAGGTTTTTGAATTCAAGTCTGCTTTTAAAAGCAGCTGCCCTTCCCTGGTGTTTGCTCTTAGACATTTTAAACATTTGGTTGAATATTTTATTTCTTCAAGTCAGCTACGTGCTCAATACAGCTCTAGAATCTCGACTTCAAGCAAACCATCAAATTATCATTTGCTTTCCCCATCCGAAATGTTCAACTGTCACAAACATCAAATATTACAACAGAAATTACCATGAATACACGGTTACCTTGTTAAACTCTTCATTTCTGTGGGCACTGTTTCATTCGATCCTGGCAGAGCAATTCAATTACAGGGGAGTGAACAATATCACCGACAAACACTATAGGCACAGTTAAAATGAGCCCAGGCTGAAGCCTCTTCCCTCGGGCTGCAACCATTTATTCTGGAGTCCCATTTATTTCAGCTACAGGGGTGTGATTTTAAATAATTGGCTTTAACAAGACAGAAGTAATTTTAAGCAGAAGTTCCTCCACAAAAGGAACCAAGGTTCCCACATTTACCATATCTTTCAGATCAGCATTGCTCCTTAACTGAAAATCACCACTACGTACAAGCTTCCACAAACTAATAACATGGCTTCAGATTTCCACTATCCCAATTATCACTCTCCAAACAAAAATATAAAATTTACAAACAGCATCCATCTCAAAACAGATTTTGTTATAAACCACTTAATAGCATTAGTTCCTATCAGAAGTGCATTTGTTACTGTTACCCACGTGCTACCAGGTGCACTGGCTATACTAACACTCCAAAAGTCCAAACTGCTGTTTGAAAATGCCTCAAGTTACTCTTTTCCTTTACAGAACTTGCCCTTTCTCCAGAGGCACACTGTTTTTTCTCCCACACCTCTGGCACGCATATGCTATACATTAAATTCCCTCCTACAGCTCTTTACCATTAGAAACACGTATCACTCATTGCACAGCTAGGGACAGAAAGCTGGGACCGCCTTCCTCTGGATTTGCAAACAAAGTCAAGCAGTGAGCAATAAGGTCAAAGGAGGCTGTGGCCTCCTACAGGTTCACACCAGGGACCCTTCTTTAATCCCGCAATCCCAGCTGCTCCTGCCTCACAACTCCCGACACCCCTGCGGGCCAAGGGACAGCCCCTGCTGAGCCTGGGTCGGAGCCACGCTCCTGCAGGCTGGCTGCTGCCAAGCAGGATGCTGAAACAGTTATAAACCACCCTGTGCTAATCTAGAGGGTTTTTGCTCTTCTACCTGCTTATTTTCATAAAACTTATGGGCAATTAGTATTTGCAACTTCATTCTTTTCAGCAGAGAGCTAAAAACTAATCAATGGTTTAGACAAAACTAGGTGTGGAAGAGATGATGGAAGGACTAACAGGAATCTGATCGATAGTATCATTTATTGATAGGAAACCAGACCTCCAAATCCTAATTCCAACAGAGTTCCTAATTTATTTTCATCCACAATGAAATACTTTTCCATTGAGAGAAAACCCTGAATTACAACTACACAATGAGAACTCTTAAATAAACAATTCTCAACAGAGTAGAGACCTGGATGCTGCCTGGTCTGCAGCCAATGAGCACTGTTCTCATTTACCAGGTATTTTAAATTACTACAAACATTTTGCTGAACATTACAGCATCACCATAAACTTCCTTATCCAGCAAGGGAACACATGAAAGATTAGCATTCAGAAACTGTGCGCTCTACCCAGTACCACCAAAAGCATGAACAATTCAAGCTGGGGTTTATTACTTCCTGTAGCACTTCTCCATCTAAATAAAGCAATTTTCAGTCATAACTAAAAATATTTTGACTCTGCTTTCTTCCATGTGGACATAGTTCAAGGTGTGATACAATTTCAGTTCCCAAACCTGCCTCCCTCAATGCACACAACCAACATCTCAACACCCTAGAAGAGCCTCATGATTTGCTGCAGTTTTCTTCTCCCCAGAGGCTGCAGTTACGGGGTTTGCTTTTTTCGTTGGGTATTTTTTGTTGTTGTTGTGTAGTTTTTTTAATTTAGAGAACAGATTAGCTTGTTCAGTACCTAGTGAAAACTACTCGATCTACAAAATGTATTCCTGTGCAACTTGTGGCAAATCTTGAACTGAATGGATTTTTCCAAGGCGGGCACTTTTTTTTTTCCTTCACCCCTTGGTTTTAGAAATTGTCCAGCCTGCAAATCCCAAAGTTTTTATGGACAACAGTTCCCAGAATATTTTCTTTACAAACTGAGCATTAAATAGAATATTAGTCAACATGTTTGAGATTGGAGAATAGTACTCAAACAAGGAAAAGATAAAACCCCCTAAAACTTAATGAACTCAGTGCTGTATTAGATATTTAAACACAGAGAAAAAAGTAATCTAAAAGCTGAAGTCGTAACTTCAGCATGGTTTTGTTTATGCATCATTTACTGTATCTATGACTGCATCTGAAAACAAAACCAGACAAGTGAAAAATGAATGGAATTCTATGACACGTAAAAGGAGGTGGTTGCCTTAATACCAATGATCACTTCTCACTGTAACACAGATGTGCCAGAGATCATTATTACCAGATCAGAGGCAAGAGGAAAGACTGTCTTGAATTTTCTCCAGTGTGAAAGCAAGCTCCTGAAGAGGTGCCCCTACTTCTCTGTTCAGAAATTCCATGGGGAAAAAAAGTAGCAAATCGGGGGGAACACCCCAAACAGCACTGCAGTACCTAGCAAGCATTTAATGGGAACAGTTTGACTGTCAGATCAAATATAAGTGTAACAAACCTACCAAATAAAAGATAACAACAAACCCCTACTCATACTGTGAATCTCATTATACTCTAAAAGCACTAATAATGAAGAGATTTGTTGATGGTAGAACAAAAATTCTGGGTGTTTTGAAGAGAAGTTTTCCAATAATCACAGGATCCCTAAAGTTGGAAGGAACACCTTTGAGTTCCTCTAATCCAATTCTCCTGCCCAGTCACATTCAGCTAGAGCAGGTCACCCCACACTGGGTGGGGTGTCCAGCCTGGCTTGGAGTATGTCCATAGATGGGAACCATAATCTTTCTAGGCTGCTTATTCCAGTGTTTGACCACCCTCACTGGGAAAAAGCGACAGTTCAGAACTCCCTCTGCAAAAGGGCCTACACGATCAGGTGGGTCTAGGAGGTCTCATCCTTCCTTTGCAGCAAATGCACCAAACCACTGACAAGACTGATAGAAGAAGGAACTCAAACTTGCAATCAGGAATCAAAGGCACAAAAAAGCAATCAAACTACTTCACTGTTCCCTACGTGAAAGTAGTCCTATTTCACAACCAACTTTGAAAGATTTGTAGAATAGAAGCAAGAAGAGGAAGGAGAAGACTTTAGAGGTGACGTTTTCAGAAACAGGTAAGGTATACATAAACCCTTCGTATACTGTATGGGATTATGCTGACTCTGAGAAACAAGTAATTGCTCTGGGGCATTCACAGAGGAACAGGACATGGAAAGAGAGCATTCTGATCTTTCCATGCTGGAGAAAGATATTTTAGTGAGAAAACACTTCATTAATGTCCAGAAGAGAAAAAGCAAAACCAATTAGAAAGTTCAACTGCTCCTGCTCCAGAGGCCAAATAATATTAGGCAGGACACCTAAAAAGGTGTGTCAGTCATGGTACCAAAAAATAACTTTGCTTAAAATACTTTCTAGTACATAACAGCACACATTCAATATGTATCTCAGACTGTCATTAGTTTCAGTACATTATCACTTAAACATGGATTAGAAAACATCTGCTATATTGGTTTCTCAAAAGAAAAACCATACAACTGAAACTTTCTGTTTCACTCTTCTTTCTGATTTCAGGACTATGATTTCATAAATACTGTCAAATTGGCATGTCATTAAAACATGATTTCACACCTTAAAGTGGTGAGCTAACCAATAAAAAGAGCTGATGCAGAAAGACAACTAATGCACCTGTTTTGAATAAAATCTGGTGGCTCAAATCAGTTTAGAACCAACAATAAAATTAAATTTTCAGCTCTTATGATCTTAGACACAGGTACTGAATTCACAGTGAAGTTTTTAATCCCAGCAAATTCTTTTTAACTAATCAGAAGTTATTCCAAATAATGACCAGTGCCAAGTTAATATTGCTTCCAAGTTCAAATCTTACTTAATGCAAGTGCTTTTTAATTAATAGTGGCACTTACTCTCCAAGAAAACTCTTCAGAATTAGTATTTTTACAATTAATTTGGTTTTGAAAGCCAAAACATATTAGTCCTAATCTTATTAGTGCTTAAGAATTTCTGCCACAGCTTCTACCGATTTTTTCCATGAGTATTGCTTTGTATACATGTCTGAACATTCAATTTTTAAAGCAGCTTCCTTCAAAATGTTAGCTGATGGCTGTAGAAAACGGTTGGCTGTTTGGCAGCCATTATATTTTTCCATTCTTTTTTCCAACTCAAAAGACAACAAGATTTAGGCATCTGTGGAAAAGGGATGGAGAGCACTCAGAGTTTGTATGCTGTCATTTAGAATTAGTGTTGATGTATTACCTCTGTCACAGCCCAGTGGTGTAAAAACTGGTCCAGATCAGTTAGGTATAGACGAATAGGTGAAAGCTGAGTCTGGCTAATGTGTGGTTTTCCTCTAATGCCCTGGAGACTAGTCAACTCCTCTCTTGAAAACCCTAGGGAAGAAGAAGCAGTACAACAGTATCACAAAACAAGCCAAACAGGGTTCTACTTCAGCAGCATCATGGACAAACACCATCTTTTACACCACAATGACATTAACAACTTTTTCTTATAAGCTCTTCCTTGGTATTATAAATTAACTATATCAAAGTAAGGATGTTGAACTTCTGGCAGAAAACAGAAATATTTTAAAAACCCAGTAAAACTATAATGTGGTTTAAAAATGATTTAAGAGGCAACTGTTATGCGATTTTCAATATATGTATCTTTAAAAAAATAATAAAAATGGGTATAATGCAAAATACTTCCTGTGTTCACAGTAACTCAGTAACCTCAGGGTTAAAAAAAAAAATATTTTGGCTTATTATTTCTAGACAGGTATTAGATGTTTTAGTAAGACAGGATGACTGCTCCACAACAATTACTTGGGCTTTGCTTTCATTTTCTTTGCTTTCATTACAGCACTCTTTTGACCATTTTAGGAACAAAAAGGTAATTTTTGAAAACAAAGTAGCTGAACATTATAAATAACCAAGGTGATGAAGAAAAGACACTATTTTTTACCACAGCTCAAGTGAGTGGAAGTTATTTCTCAGCAATATTACGCCATTTTAACCACTGCAATTTCCCAAAGTTGATTCATCACAGAACACAACTATTTTTGTAGCTGAGTAAGAATAGAGTAGCAGAAGTAACTCTGCTCACATGCTGACCTTGGGCAGCTCACTTTAACATACGTGGATTACTTTATTCTGATGGAATGTTTTTAACGTAGAGCACGTTCACAGGAAATCCCAGAGGCACTCATTTATATTGTTATGAGCCAATTAAAGGCATTTACTTCAAGCTAGGAAAAAAAGATCTTGTTTATGTCATATGCTGAATTTAGATTTTCCTCTTACTTTCCAAAGAAAGTTGCTAGAATTAAGAAAAAGCATGCAAGTATTCAGCCCAAATGGAAAAGTGTAAAAAAAGGGTGTCAAAAATCAGATCAAGATAATAAAGGGTATCTCATATCAAAAATACATAACAAGATTAGAATTACTTTCAGGAAGTACTTACTAAACAATTTATTCTAAATTAAATTCAGTAATTGACTATCAAAACAAATTTCATTTTGTTAATTCTGAATTATTACATTCATATGGATTACCTATAAGGGTTGAAAACAAGAAGCTGAAATAGTCCACATCATTCACTGAATTATCCTGCACTTGGCACTTCCAGCCTGCAAAGGATGATCTACACAAAACCAATAGCAGACAGTTTATTAAAAACCATATAATTAAGAATTCACAACTACCTGCACAATACAATCAATTAGCATGACTAAATTGTTAATTTTAGCATTCCTGTGTCTAACTGCTGTTGTTAGAATGGCATTTTAAATAGCTTCAAAACCAGAACTTGCTCTTTTAAAGACAAGCAATACTGAACTTTGTACCCCTGCACAGGTTTAGGTTGTTAAAATGATCAAATGACTGAGATAGCAACTTTTCATTAGTACTGGTATAATCTTTAGTATAGTGATGACAGCCAATACACAGTAAATTAAACTAATCTTATTTCCCTTACGTGGTAAAAGTCATTTATTACAAAAGCTGGGCTATGTTTTTCATTATATCCACTATTTTTAATACAGCTCTTTACATGAAGAACAAATCCCATCTAAAAGCAGTCTCAGAATCTCTTGCAGAAGTGCTGAACCCATCAAACACAGAGCTAAGTTAAAAACTTGGATGGAGATTTAGAACACAAAAAGGAGCACTGTGCAAAGACAGGAGCAGACCTGTTATCAAAGCTGTCTGACACTTCCCTCCTCAAGGGCAATCTGTCACAGGTGGAGCACCAGCCTATTCTGTGTCTCCAGTGAGAAGCCCTGCATGCCTGTGGAAACTGGGAGCGAACAGACACCACTGCCCACCTAATGGCAGAGTCTGGCCCACGGACCAGTGCTGAGTCAGGGGACAGCCAGGAGCTGGGAACAAGTACACCTCACACACGCTTTCCTCAGCAGGCTGCAGCTCAGACCCACGTCACATTATGCAAAAATGAGTATTATTCAAATTGACTTGTATGCTGCTTTTGGCACTGGCACTGCAGACTATGGATCTTTGCTGTAAGAGATTGCTGCTTTCCACTCTCACAATCTTGTGAAATTTCAGAGCTTCTGAATGCAATTTTCCAAGCCAACTATCTGCCTCAGATCACTTTTTTTCCTAATTTTTCTCTGCTAACAGCCAAAATGGCTTAGCTCATGGGTAACAAAATTCTGGAAAGCTTGTTTTGCAGAAATTTTTTACAGCTCCATGCTTTAGGAGCAAAAATATCAAAGTTGGAATACCTTTGTGCCAGGCATATACATTTTGCCATCCATGAAAAAAAAAATCCATACATAATATTTCAGCATCCACAAAAATGACAGCTAGAGTATGTACATGTCTGGAGTTACTCAAAAAGAAAGGAAAAAAAAAGAAGGATTTTCAGAATTTCTTTAAATTGAAGAAAAAATTCAGGATTCTATCAGACTACCATGTAGGACAGTTAATTCTAGGGGTGAGAAACAAAATCACAGCTAGGTGAGAGAGCACAAACTAAGACTTTATTAAATAAAGCTCCCACTTTACATTGGATTCTTCATACTTGGAAGCAGGGGTTTCCCATATTTCAGGTGGCTAACTGACTTTGCAGTGCAGGCAGCTCTGCATGGTCTCTTCTCAGTCCTGGGAGGCCTCTGGTCCTCCCCTGAGGCCTGGCCCACTCCTCCCCTTCCTTAACCTGTAGTCTCTCGCTCTCCATTCCTAAGGCTGCCACTTGGCTGTCAAGTTCTCCCAAGACAAATCCCTTGGCCATGGCCAATAGTCTTCTCCCAGGAGAACAGAGAATTTTTCCAATCATTCCAAGAAGGTCCCAGTCCCATTCACTACAGCATCAAAGGGATTTCACTCATACTCAACTAAATCAGCAAGAGCTCTTGCCACCTATTTCCCTACATAGGGTGAATATTCACACAAGAATTAGATCCGTACACCAGAAGAGAGAATGAAGCCTGTGTCCTGTTCAGAACAGCTAAGAACTGCCTGAATCCAATGCAGCGGGACCATGACTCAGACTTGAGGTCACTCCTTTTACCAAAATAAGCATTGGAAAGCATGGAGAGGGAGCCAGGAGAGTTTAGGACTTAGGACACAGAAATTCAAACTCTGATGCAACCACTGAGCAAAATGGTGGGACTGCAAGAGGTTGGAAGAGACATGACAGATGACAAGCTGTGAAGGGAATTAGGGAAATGTGAAAATAAATTTTAAAAATCTTGGGCAGGAAAAGAGAAAACATGGAAAGAACTTGTGATAGGCCCCAACTCAGGGAATAGGGACTTGCATGACAAAGCTTGTCAGAATCTGGTTTAAAATAATAAAATTAAAAAATATTTTTCCATACAATAGCTAGCAGATGCTTCGAAATCCTCATAATAGGACTGCTGCATGCAAGAATTTTACATGACCTCCAGAAGAGACTGAACAAAAACTCAAGAGTGTCTGCAGGCTAGCAAGCACAAACTGCAATACGTTCAGGAGATGCCTGGACAGGAAAAATAATTCCAGAGCCTATTGTTAAACATCTGGAAATCAAACACTTCCTAAGTTTTGTTCTCCCACCCACCTACAAACTCACAAACAGGGCAAGCCTGTCAAGCATCCTAAGGAACACCAGGCTAAGTGCCACTGATAGAGAGACAAGAGAAGCAGAGAGAATCCCTGCAGTTCTGCCCTGGGAACATGGAGGCAGCATAAGGCACAAACTCTTGACCAAGCTATTAAATGGTTTAATTTAAGACTCATCTCTACAAGCAGAGCTACACTGAGTCACACACACACACAAAAAACCAAGATCCCTAAATTCAGTCACAGTTTACTTTTTTAGAAAGTGAAAGCTATTACATGCATAGAAGAAGCCTCAATGTTAAAAGAGCATTAAGGTTAAAAATAATCTAACGTTAAATTTAGAAAGTGACAAAGAAGGTTGCCTCCAATCTTCAGCTTGGCCTCTCTGTGCATACACCTTAGAGTATGATAATATTATGTGTCATATTTTCTCTAAAAAAAAAAAAAAAAAATCTATGCCTCATTCAAATCATGGAGGAATGGTTCAATCAGGATTACACCATGAAGGATAACATAGTCTGACATGTCCCTGCCTTATTTATTGCATCACCTATAACGTGCACAGTGAATGAGGCATGACATAATTAAAAAAGTAGAAGAAAGTATTAGCTCACAAATTCAGGTAGGTTACATGAGATGCTACATAAACACTTTTTAAAATTAGAGGACAGAAGTGAGTGGTAACACATTTCTCCAGGTATCATCCGATTTTTTTTTTTTTTTTTTTTTTACTTTTAGGATAGAATAAACTTACATTATTCATACTGCAGGCTTCTCTCATCCTTGTTTTTTCTGCTAGTTATCCCTAGCGCTGCAGCAGCTCAACAGTGAGTAAAAGACTAAAACAGGCACTAGCAGCTTCAAGTATCTCTAAGAGCAGCACAGACACATCTGATCTCTACTGTTCCACTTGAACTTACAGTGAATTTGAGGTCAATCGTTTGCTTTCAAGACAGAAAATGCTAAGTATTCTGCAAAATCAGAGCCCAAATGTTTCATATGAAATTCCTGAAGTTATCAGGTACTTCTATGTACTTCTGTCTATACCTTTTCCTTGCCTCAGTTCCTCATCTTTAAACTGGGAAAAACCTCACCATCTCCTGCAGGTGTGAACAATACTTGAGCATAACAGAAAACTTCCATGACTGGGGTAACGTGGGGAGCGAGGAATCCCTTTCTTTTCCAAGTGGGACATATTACAACAGAGAAAACATAGAGCCTCCTCCTGAAACAGGGATAAACTAACATTAAGCAAATGCTCCTTCAGGGCTCATGATGTACTCCATACAGAAGGTAGGATGGAAAATAACATGCAATCATGTAAAGACTACATGAGAATCTCACAGATACAATAAATTAAGACCAAGACCGATGCCTTTCTAACAATACAAACACAAGCAGAGCAACATTACAGCAAAGGAAGAAGTTTGTTTAGATACAAGTCTAACCAGTTATCACCTCAATTACCTCAGAACCCAAGTGTCTGTAATGTAGTTAAAGCTGCTCAATTTTGAGGTTCACGTTAAAGGAAAGAAAAAATAAGATAAAGAACACAGAACAAGAGCAATTCAATTCTAGAATAATGTTGATGTACTACAAGTACACTACAAATTATTTTTTAAATGTTAGTTTAATATATTAAGGCTACATGAATAATTAGGGACTGTGTGCACTTTTAAAACGCATTTTCAGATGCTTGTAAATTACATGTCAGACATTTGACTCAAAAAATTATCTGCTTTATACGTGGAAGAGAGGTAATAAGCATATTATAACTTCCCTTTTTTGAATAAATTATTACTGCCAATGGGAACCTGTTATCAAACTGCACGAGTGACACCTCTCCAGTCAAGTAGTCCAAACCCACATTAACTGTGATGAATCACATGCTGTAATTTCCATAAGGTCACCTGCTCTCCATGAGAACCTCTCTTCTGAGGTGTAGAATTGCACCTTTAGGTAACCTGCTCTGTACACCAGATGGCTTTAAAAGAAAAGCTGAATCTAATTAACTTTAAAATCACTGCTTCTCTTGCTATTAGCATAGCAAATATTTCTCAGTCACAGCAAGTGTGCAGTGCACTCCTTTTATCACTTGCTGAAAACTTTTATTTTAACTCCAGATGGACCGCACTACTTTAGTTCATGCTGTTGATATTTTTAGGTTGGTTGTATCACACAGCTGAAAAACAAAACAACTGTAATTTGTGCACAAGTGGTTATTTCTAAACTGCAGACTATTATCTCTCTGCCTCCTGACCTAAACTAGCTATCAATTGATTCATGGTTCAGGTTTAAGGTGTTGGTTTTGGCTTATGTAGTCACAAGAAGCCTTTGGGTAATTTAAAGGTCTCTATCAGTAGAAGAACTCTGACGAACCTTGCTGCAGTAATTTTAGAAATTATCTTTCCAGTTGTCCTCCTGTAAAACACACTGCTCAAACTCCAGCTCAGACAGCAATGCACCTGTTAAGCACTTGCTAAGCAAGTTTTCCTTAGAATCTGGACTGGGGTTGGGTTTTGATTTTATTTTTTTAGCAATAAAATTGAAAGAAAGTATGATTAATCTCAAATCCCTGAGTTCAGTCTTCAAGTATTTTTATCAAGTATTTTTAAAGTCAGACATGAAAAAGCAAATGCAAGATTCACAGTTCTTCTGAGGCATAAATACTATCACCCTTTTGTTCATAAATGTGAGGGAAAGTGCTCCCAGCACCATAATTGTGAATATCTAGTGCTGAGTGTTCCTGAAGCTTTACAGAATTACTTGAACATTTGCAAGACAACAGCCTGAGAAACCCAACTTATTACAATGTAAGTGATCCCATTTTAAATTTATTTTATCAACCACTGATCACAGATTTAAATTAAGGCCTCCTGAAAGTGAGGGTTTTTTTCAAATTCTAGGTTTATAATATCATTGCAAAAGGAGTTTCCCCTCTGTTTCTTCCTCTGATACTTCTGTTCCACACAGAACATTTAAATAGTCATAGGCACAGTCAGCAGCTGATTCACTCATTTCCTGAAAAAAACCTAACTGCATTCTAGGCCTCAACTGTGTGAAAATTTAATAAAATTTAGTAAAATGATTAAGTACATGTCCTCAAGATAGTTCAATGACTAAGTCACTGTGTTAGGAAATAGGAAATCAATCTCCCCTTCAGATGAAGACAGTGAACACAGACTTTCCGCAACCTCAGCAAGTGCTTTAACCACCATGATACTATTAGTAATTTATTATTAAATCGTCCTTCAAACACATCAGGAGTAGAAAACTTCCCTAGATCCTGTACATCCAGCAGGCAACCACTGCACAAGAATGGCATTCAAGCAGGATAGGGCTATAGGACAGCAGTTACAGGGACTCTGCCCACCTCTGATCACCAGAGAAGAAACTGTGCGGGTTCCCAGCCAGAACGACTCTTCAAGATAACCTCTTGTAACTCCAAGCAGCTGCACAACAGATTATGGAACCAAACAAACCAGGAGGGAATTGCCAGGATGAAATGGCATTCACCTTGCAAAGGAGCTCCAAGGGAAGGCAAAGATGAACTGAACTAGCAGTTGTTGAGAACTTACCTGACACCTACAAGGCTATGGAGTGACAAATGCAGTGATGAGTTTTGGGTTTGGGTTTTTCTCAGTTGTTTGTTGTGGGGTTTTTACTGGGGTTTTTTGGAGGGCTTGGTTGGTAGGGTTTGTTTTTTAAAATGGGTTCCACATAACTAATGTTTGTAACTTCAGGGCCTGCACTAGGCAAATTAATACACACTGTAACGACGGATGAAATGAGCCAACATGTGAATACCTGTCATGCCAGTGAACAGACAGAATGGTTTCTGAAATAAAAATTTTTGCCTTATGCACATCTTAGAAATCTTGTTAATGGTAGCTGCACATGAATACAGAAGACCCTATAATACTTGGGAAAAGGAATTCCAGAAAACTAAGCAGCCACAGTATAGGAACGAAGGTCCTTACATCAAGAGATAACTGGTTTAAAGGCAGGAAAGGGTGGGTAGAACTGATCAACCCATACAGTGCAAGACAGACATCACTGGAGGTTCATGTTCGCTGCTGAGGAACAACCCAGAAAGGGAGATGACAAACGTCCACAACCATTCATGTTATTTAGTATACCAAAGAACTTGGTATAGAAGTGTGCAGCTGATCAAGGCTACCCTGACTTTTTTTTGTCTCTTGACAAAGCAATTTGGAAAGATGATACACAAGCACCTTCTGTTGTTCTGCAGCTCATCAGGATACAGCTGCGCAGCTCTTTCTGGCTATCCAGGAGTTCAGTTAAGGCCTTGGAAATATGAGAAGCAAAGTGGTTCTTCCACAATAGCCAAAATAAGCACAGTGCAACCACAGATCATAAAAAGTTGTTTCCACTGCATGAAACTGGGCTGAGTTTTCCTTAACAACCCAGGGCCACAGGTATGTAGGCCAGCACCCCTTGATCACTTGTGAATCTTCCACTGTGAACAACCAGACACTGTATTGAGAAAAAAATCTTTAACTGATCCACAGGCTTCCTTGTTTCTTTGGTTTCCTATTTTTATGACCTCTGCCATCTATGACCTCTCAACGCAGCAAGTCTAACATCAGCCCAGAGTTTATCTATCAACACAAAACTGTTCAGCTACTGATCAGTACACATCAGAAGCATGAGACTTCCACACAGATACTGCAGCACCCTTCTCTTAGCTCTAGAGGACTCCATTCAAATCCTCCAGCACACTGCTCAGGGGTCACTGTCTGAGCACAGAAACACTGCTCTGCTGAATGAAACCATGCTGGGACAACACTGCACAGCTGTGTCTTCTAGCCAGCTTTCTCACAGGACTGTTATGAGTGCTTCGTGTCTTACAGACACCCAGCTGCCCAACTAGTAGCTGCTTTGTCTGAGTGCCATTTAAAATAGTGTTTGCATGTTAAAACACCTGTCAAATATGAGGTAATGGCTCACATATGGAACTACCTATGAGCAGGGAAAGTATGTTACAATGCATCCCAAGCACTCCCATGTTCTCATTGTCAGGAACTGTGTGTGTATAAACAACAAAACACACTAAAAAGAGCAAAACCACGTGCAAATACCACACCAGGAGTGTTGTACCTTTATGGAAGAGAAATATACAACATTTTCTCCCAGTATAGGCGTGTACCCGCACTACTGTAAAACATGTTCTTTTAAAACATGAAAAAGCCCTGTGCCAATATTTATTTCAGCTTTGGCACAGTTTATTCCTGTTCAGCTTTAATGAGAAATAATTTTTGTCAGAGTGAAATGCAACTGCAATAAAATATAAACTCATGTCCCCACATCAACTTAATCAAATCAGTTTTGAGTTACATTGCTAATGAGGATCAGCACTCTCAGTTTTCATATCAGTTCTGGAAAAGACAGGAAACCATGACAGTCACAAAATGAGATTGAAATTCCTAAAAAAACAACAAACAAACAAACAAAAAAACCCCCACCAAAATAAAAAACAAACAAAACCCCAAAACCTGATTCTTTGAATACTTATCCAGCTGTACACCCATCTGGACCAACTTAGCTTCAGGTAGCACAGGGCCTGAACATAAAACTCTGAGAGCAAGCAAGGGGGTTTTATCTTCCTTTTCCTCCAACAGGTTACCATGTGTAGGCATTGGTTTGTTAGCATGAGTTTTTTAACTTTCATTATCTGTTTTGAAGTATCGAGTGTTTCCATTTGAAAATGTGGCAAAATACAACAGCCATCTGAAAGGAATTACCAGGGATTTGAGGAAAAATATGAAGCCTATTTTAAGAAAACAACAATTTAAGCTATGCATTGTTAAAAGTAAGCCTGTCAGCTACTCATTTTCTCCAGGGTTGCAGAGGTCGTCTGAAGAAGAGCATTGCTTTCGCATTATAAATGAGAGCACAAATCAGAAGAAACAGTCACTAATGAGCAGACAGCATTTACTGACTGGCGCAATTGTAGTGCAGCAACATAATTCTTCTCCCTTTGATTAGGAACATCACACTACAACCGACCTGGGGGAAAATTTAGAGGGCTGTGTCCTTAAATACAAGCTTGGACTTCTCCCTCTCTTAAGCCCTAGACATTTACAAAACAGTGAGCAAGAAAAAGGAAATTTGCTGACCAGATGTGGATGAAGAAATGCACTGCAACCCACCCCAGGATCCGATTTTCAAGAACTACAGATCCTTCCTCAACTTGCAGCAAGGAAAACAGATCATTTTTTTACCCTTCATCTTCAGTGGTACTGCAACTGGGAAATGCCAGCAATTTGAAAGCATGCTCTTATATTTCATTTATTCAAAAATGCCTTAAGCACTTTTGTTACCATTTAAAAACTTCCCTCCTTTACTTTTGTTTCTAAATTGAAGGGTGTGAAAATATAACCAGAAAACACACTTCAATGAACACAGACCTTACTATTGTTGCATTTTTCCTAGCAACCCATTTATAACTACTATACCTTTCTATACACATAGGATTTTTGACTTATTCTCTAAGATGTACTGAGCTGCTACAATTATGCACTCAATAATTCCTTAATCAAGTAGTATAGAGTGTCTTTGTTAGCTACATTTTGCAGTCTCATTGTGCCTCCTCATGCTACACTGGCAAAGGTTGCAGATAAAAGAATTAGGATGGCTAAATAAATTAAAAGCAGCATTTGATTACAAAGGAAATATCTATACAGAACTTTAAACTCTATTATGACCCTAAACCATCTCTGAGTAATATATTTGAAGACACTGAATTTTACACCTTAGAGCGAACAAATGTTAAAATGTCCATCTCAGTTCTTTCTAAGCACCAGGTTCCTGAGAATAGCAGGAACCAACAGGAGTGCCTGGATGCTTGATGAGTCGGCAGCTGAGCTCCCTCATTACCGTCTGGAAAGCAACAGAATATTTTAAAGGCACTACCTCTTAAGAAAAGAGTCCATTTACAGTTACATCAAGCAGAATGCAAGTTACCCCCAGGGTTATCTCAAACCTGTGAAAACTTGGAACTCCCACACAATTCATACAAGAGAGCACTCAGTTTTTATTTATATGGTCCTCGCCCTTCTCCTTTTCTACAGCAATGGAAACAACTCTTGGTGAGACCCCAGCAGGGAAAGAGTCCCACAAGAATAAGAAATGGCTGTTTGAAGCCACTGGAGATCTCATTTATGGACACTCTATTTCAAGCGACAAATGCCATAAATTAACTCCCATTGTTTTTTATCTAGACAGTGAAATATTATCAGTCCAACTCTCTATTACAGTGAAATAATTTCCAGACACATTGTTCCAATGGATAAAAAGTTGTAAAACAACCAAAACTATTATGCAAAAATAAGGCACAAAAATAAACCGCCTTCTACTTTCCTTATTTGTACTTCAAGATATGAGAGAAGACACTGAAATTTTCCCATAAAGTCAGCAACCTAACTTCCTAATTTATATATTTGATCACAATTCCATAATCTGCATTTCTTAATCCACATTTCATAGAATAGAATACATGACAGTAAGTACTCAGATAATATATTATCTTAAATATACCACCATATACAAAAAGGAAGAAAAGAAAGAGAAATCCATTTGCAAGAATATCTGATTCAAGCACTCCAGTCACTAAGTAGCAACCAGAACCACTGAGCCTGACAGTTTTCTCTGCAACTGTTACAGGAGAGTTTGGTATGTAAACAGCAGACCTCCACTTTGTCAGGCAAACAAGGTAATCTACCATATAAAAGAAGGAACATTTACAACATTTAATACATTTCCATATTTGACAAAAATATTTGCCTCAAAGTCAGTCTTCCAAAAAGAGTTCAGAAAATAAGCATATGCCTCATTAGTCCTTTAAAACCATTCTGAAGTCTCCCTTCTGCTCTATTAATGTAGAAAGTAGGTGTAGAGAGATTACACCAAAATTTTTTCCAGCTCTACCTCCAATACTGCTGAAGTTTATTACCTTAGTCCCATCAGTTACCATTAGACCATAAATAATTTATACATTTCTTCACTTCCTGGAGACAACTGTCTACTTGTCCATATCCACTGTCTCAAGGAATTACCAGAACTCCATGGTCAAGGGGTCAAGGTGAAGCTAAGACTGGAATTTCAAGCCAAAGGTCCACTCATGCCAAATAATGTACAATCCAAACCAGCACTTAAACCATTCACTTTTAACCAGCAGAGAACTACTATTTGATTATTTAACAGTTATTTCAATAAATCATGAATTAAAAAAATACTTAATTTAATTCTTCTAGAAATGTGGCACACTGCATCAAGATGAATTGCCTATCTCAATATATCAAAGTGGTACCACCTAAAGATTACAAAAAAAAACCCCCATCCAGTAGATTTGATGCAAAAAACTTTCTAGAATACCACCCAGACCTTTCCATTTTTCTCCATAAATTTAAGCTCTTCAGAGGCTTACATCAGAGGCCAACTCAGAGAACTCATCTCCTTTCAAGAAGCTGAGATCTCTCATTTCCCAGTCTGAAGTGACAGACTTTTCACCCATGTTGCTCCACACCTTTCCTCACCTATTTGCGAATGACTTATACCCCAAAACCCTGTCACTCTTCCATCTCTCGGAATACTACCTGCCTGGATTTACCGAAGTTATTTCCATCTCAGGTCTCATACAGTAGGCACAAGGCAGACATTTGAGGAGAAGAGCAGGGAAATTAAGCCTGTCCCTCAGTTTCACCTGTAACTCACCAGCTGTAGCCATCCCAGTGACCCAAACAGCAGCACTGTCTGTTCACTGGCACAGAGATCATGATCAATTAGTGTAAATCTGGCCATGTGCATACCAGCAACCAAAATGGGGTGGTTGCATTTCAGCTTTCTTTACAGAACAGTCCTTGGTCTGTGCCAACTGGTAAAGCTTCAGCAAATGTAGACCAAAAGCATGACAGAAACCACACTAATAATTTAACAGTACAGGTAACTAAATCCGGCTCAGAAACCTTCCCATTATATATGGAAAAATTGCCAACATCATCTTCATTCTCAGCACGTGGAGCCAACCACGGCTCACCTAAGGGGCTCCTACAGACCACCTGGCTATTCATTTCACCATTGCAAAATTAAGAAGTGAAACTATTGAATATCTTCAAAATTCTTTTCTAATAAACAAAAATCTAAAAGGTAACATGCAATAATAACAACGTAATGCTACCACCTGATATCATCACAGGGCTATGGTTTGGGTACATTTACTATTAGTTTTATAGCTTACACACACACAAAAAAAGCCACGAGTTCCTTGAGTTTCTAGTGATTGCTCATGGGATAATGACAAGTTTTATTATTATCTATATGTACTCTCAGCAAATCCACCCTAACAAAGCTGCTCCCTGACAAATACACACAGCTCCGTAGGTGCACTCTCAGATGTGTGTGGAAACAGACATCCTCTGCCAGTCAAAATAACGCGGGAATAGAGGCTGTTAAAGAAATTAAGAACAAACACTTTGATGCTCCTGAATGCAATCTATTTCAAGCCTTACGGATAAGCAGGTGCAACAGGAATAGAGAAATCTAGGGAGAGTCCCCCCTCGCCAAAGGGAATGGGAATGTACCAGAAGGGAAACAGCGCCATCTACTGACAGCAGCGGGGTACTCGGAAATGATGGCTCTGGATGGATTTGGGACAATTTCTCCATGCTACACTCGTCATCTAAAAGTACAGAAAATGTCCCACGAACAGAAATGTGGCACAGAAACGTAGAATTACATGCATTTTGTTACAGTACCATTCATTTCACAAACTTGAAAGTTTAACTCCGAGCACCACAACAGCTGTAAATGATGACCAGGACTTAACCTACTCCCTTCTACTTCCTTGCAGGCGTCACCTTCTGCCATCCATGTCCAACTCGATTACCTGATACTAAGTATCTCCACTGAAGTACATTTGTAGTCCCTTCCCACACAGCCTATATATACCCCTCCCTATGTATCTCTGCTTTCATAAAATTTTGCTAGCACTCAAACCAAACATTCTCTTGACATTTAAGGCCTGTATTTCTAATCCTGCTAAAACTGCATTCTCCCATTCCTCTTCAGCCTTTCACACAAATGGCTCCCACTCCTTCCCAGCCTTATCTGCCTAACAAAGCCAATTTGTCAGTCACTCCCCATTACCACAATTTATCATTCTTCGCTCTTCTCTAAACTCAATCCAGTTTGTCCATGTCATTAACCTAAAAACAAGCCACAAAACTGGATACAATAGTTCAGCTTGGCCTTTCTGATAAAGGATAGAAAATTAGTTCATTTATCCTGTGTGCAGTAACAGGTTATGAAGCTCAAAAAGCCCAGCTAAGGTTCATATCTAGAAAATCTACTACTGTTTCCTTGACTGTACAACTTATTTTCCAATGAAAAAGGAGTAACAGGCTCCTCTGTTCTTGAAAAATTAATATTTACTATTATCTCCTTATCTTTGTTTAAGTAGATGTTATGCATGTTTAAGTAGACAAAGAAACTTTTTTTGAACACACCCCCGCAGCAGCCACAAACATTTCTATCATCTTGGTTCTCTAATTCTTTAAGGCACCCTAGATGAAGCTTTTAGAATAAAATGATTGCAGTCATGGTAATTGAACCAAAAAAAAAAAAAAAGAAAAAAAGGAGTCTTCCACAAAACACATTTCAACTAAGCCAAAGCTAAAAACCGTGTCATCTATAAGCCATTTAACACCTGTACAAGTTTTAGCTTGGATATATAGGTAAGAATGTATTTTCAACGATCTTGCATTCACTTTGTCTATGAAGGAGTTATTTTGACCTTTCCAAGGACTTACAAGAAAAAAAGGTGTGCTTCTAAAGAAAACTGATCAAGTTCCTGTTCTTAATACTGATCCCTCTCAATGAAGTGAGAAGATACTTATCACACAAAAACAATGCTCAGTCAAGAGCAGTATCTCTGTTTTAAGTTTCATAAAAACTTGCAGGCTTCCAGAAAGGAGGACTGTCAGGGATTATCAATACAATAAACTGCAGTATTCTAAGTACATCAGTACATTTTTCTTTCATCTAGTTATTTCAGATGGACTTCTTGGGTTGATTATCTACAACCTTTGAATCCAACTTAAGTTTAAAACATGTTCCAAATGCCATAAATTAAAATCAAAATACTTCCTTTGCACCTCTGAAAACTAAGAATTTACTACTCCTCCTCTGTTGTAAGAATGTAACCTGCTTCTGGTAAGAACACTGCCCTCCCTTTGTCCCTTGTACCTTCTGCCTAAAGGATCAAATACCTACAACTCACCTGCAGCTTTCTGGTAATCTTTAGCAAACAGGCTACTACTACCAAAATCTCCCACACTGAAGATCCTCTAATATCTAACAACAAAATAAGCACCTGAGTGCTTATTACTGACTTCAGTTCTTAAAATGTCTTTGAATTGATTACAGTTTGCCACTGAGTTTCCAGTAAGGGGCAGAGAATTTTTCTTTTTTAAAAATAAAATTTGAGGTCCACCTTCCCAAAACTAGACAGAATTTCACTTTTACAGCAATAATTCATCATGTATCTAGGATATAAATTTCATCATCATTGTTTCATATGTCAATCACCTTATTCACATGTTAACACAGCTAATATGAACAGGTCTGTATTTGACAGTACATTGTCTTATGTCAGATTTTAATTAAAAATGTTTACGTTCCAGAAAGCATTAAGAATCACTTTAAATATAATTCATATAAGCTTAATTCCTGCCTGTTTATCCAAGGTTCAACGATATTGATCAATGGAGAAAAACAAGTATATTTTTCCCAGAAGCGGCAAAGCAAAATACCCTTCTGAAATCTCAGCAAGCCCTCCTCTCACTTCAGTAGAACAGCAACCTCTCTCCCTGACTTCACAGGCAAATGTACCCTCTTTCAAGCCAAGACAAAAAAACAAGACTGTGAATAATTTCAAACAAGGCACTTGCCCAGCAACTATAATTTGGCTATTTAGGTGTGGTAATTGGAGAAAAAGTGACTTGAAAGAAAGCAGAACACAAGAAAACAAACTGGTTGGTTATTTGTCACTGTCAGTGGTGTCACGCTTAAGTATTTACAAGGAAAAGCTGCCATCAGTGGCAGAACAAAGATCACTGGTGATGACATTCTGGGTAGAAGGTGCTCAATACTGTGCAGCCTTACAGGTCTTATAAGGGATAAGCTACTGCTGCTTTGTACCCTTACTGAAAGGACTCAATAGCAAAAGCAATGATGTTTGCATCTAGAGATGAAAATCCTTGGCAGACTTTATCAATAACAGAGATGATAAAATAACATGGACAGATGAATATGGCACTTAGTACATGGTTTAGAGGTGGTCCTGGGCGTGCTGGATTACGGGATGGACTCTGCCCCAAAGATCTTTTCCAACCTGAACAATTCTATGATTTTCTTATCCTGAACAATTCTATGATTTTCTTATCAAGTACTGGAGAAAACTGACCAGTGTAAAGACAAAGTCAAAGCAGAAGGCCAGGAGTTAAGTTTGACACAAGTATTAACTTTCCTCACAATGTCCATTCTTGCACATGATATTAATTTGTCTGCAAACCGGTAACAAAATTCACGCTTTACGACTAAATATTCACACGCGGGTTGTTGTTTTTTTTGTTAGAGCCAAGTTTCGAGCGTGGTACCTCATGTGCAGGATGCCAATGAGGGTGGCGGCGAGGTCAGAGGACATCCTGCCCATGATGCAGCAGCGGCTGAGGCAGGCGAGCAGGCTGGCGGGCAGGCAGGGCAGGAAGTACACCAGCTGCACCAGGCGCCGCTGCGCCTCGGCCGGCAGCAGCACCAGCGTGCCCTCGAGCGGATCTGCGGCACGGAACACACGGTCAGCACCGCGCCCGCACACACCGCACCCACACCGTCCGACCTCCCCGAGACCCCGGCCCAAGGGAGGACAGCACCAACACTGAAGGGGGGGAAATGGAGAGGAAAAAAAAGCAATACTAGCCTAGAAAATAGGAGGCTCCAGGGAAAACCTTATTGCTCTCTACAACTACCTGAAAGGAGGCTGCAGCTACGTGAGGGTCAGTCAGCCTCTTCTTCTCCCAGGTAACAAGTGACAAGATGAGAGGAAATGGCCACATAAGTTGTGCCAAGGAAGCTTTGGACTGGATATTAGGGAAAATCTCTTCACTGCAAGGGTGGTCAGGCATTGAACCAAGCTGTACAGGAAAGTGGTGGTATCACCACCCCTCAAAGTGTTCAAAAAACATGCAGCACTCGGGTACATGGTTTAGTGGTAGACTTGGCAGCACTGGGTTAGCGGCTGGACTCTCTGATTTCAGAGGTCTTTTTCAACCTAAATGATTGTGTGATACACAGAAACTAAAGTTTCCAGTCCATCAAAGTTCTGCTAGCTCGAACTAAAGATCTGAATCTTTTTACTATCCTTTAGTAAATGACATGCATAGTTCATTTTAACCTTTATTACAGGGATTGGTTCAATTTTCAACCCTGCCCCCCCTCACAGCCTTTACACTCACATTAAATTCACAACACCAATTTTCACATATTGTAACGTGCCCGAAAATTCACCGTGTTGTAGTGTAAGTCTTACCATATATTCGAGCAGCAGTGGCTTGTAAACTCTGCAACAATTCCTTGTTTGAACGAGAAGCAGCAGAATGAATGATATCAATGAGCTGGTTGGAAAGCTCAGGGTTCCTCAAGCCAAGCAGAGCCAGTTGCTGAGGTAAGCCAGCCAACCAACGAGATAAAACTTTACTTCGACTTCTAAAGAAAGAGGGAAAAATCAGTTAGAGAAAAAAAAAAAAAGACAAAACAACAAAAACCCACATAAACCTCTTTCTATTCTTCACTAAGTTGCTTTTATTTATCCTTTCAGGCTCACACTGAAACATCTATATAGACCAATCCTATCTTTCATAGGCTACAATTTCTATGTCACCCTGGCTTATCAAATCAAGTATCATTTATAAACCAAAAGTGTTTCATCAGCTTATTACTAAACTGATGATGACAAGAAAAAAAGCTGCCAAGTGTAAATCAAGAAGTTCAAAGTAGATCTTTGAAGATGTCAACAAGAGTAGCATGATGATGACACAGATTATTTCACTTTCAAAGACCTGTCAACTAAAAACTTTTCAAGGAAATTAAGTACCCATGACATAAGAGAGAAGGGCCTTGCATAGAGATGAACTGTTCAACAGTAGGAAAAGCCTGGAGAACAGACAACTGAAGTGGGTGGGTACAGTGGAAGTGGGCTCAGAGGTCCCAAATCACCTGACATGGAAATAGTGGATAGGAATAAAATGTTTGCTTTCTCTTCCCACAGAAGGAAAGGGGTGCTAGTATTAAATGAAACTAGAAGACCAGGATCAAAACAAGCAAAAGAAAGGCTGAGTTTTGCCACTTCTTGCCAGATGATGCTGCAGTTGCTCTTGATCCTTGGTCCAAGGAATGATGAGAAAAGCTCAGGATACAGACATCCACTGTGTGATACTGAACACACAGAAACTCTGTGCAGTGAGGAAGTACAGGCTTCAAATGGCTGGAAGCTTAGAGTATTATGTAAAAACAGTTATTGTCTTCTTCCTATAGGTCAATGCTGAAGGCAGATTGTGAGGCTAAATAGCTTTTTAAGACTCTAGAGTACATATATGCATATGTGCACCCACTCACACTATATATGCATATATACATACAGTGACTACACATATGTGTGCAGTGATTAGGGGTGAAGAGATGTCAAACATGAAGACAAAACTTAAATCTGAACTGTGTAATAAATCAATCAAGTTTTTTTTTCACAAGGCAACAACAGGCCAACAGCTCCTACCTAGCCTTTAAATCAGACACACATAAAAAATAAATAGATTCATATAAATCTTCTGGAAAAATGCTCCAATGTTAATTCTGTTCCCCTTAGACTGCTCTTGACAAACTTCTGTGGGGAAAAAATAAATTACAAGAATGAGGAGAACAGTCACAGCAGGGCTGAAGGAGCTATGACATCAAACTGAACGGAACAACACGAATGTCATCCAAGATCTACCGCACAGTCCACATTTTGAAGAAATTTTTAAAACCCACTTGTTTCTAAAGGAAAGAAATAGATCAGTGCAGTACACAAATATCATGTCTTCAAATGTCTTGTCAGATATAAGTGTAGTCATACTTTTTGGCAAAGAATTTCTGAGATTTCGTTCTTCTGTTGCTAAAAACATCACGGATCCATGTAGAAGACTAACAGGAACAGCAGGAAAACTACTGCTATTTGCGATGTCAAAAGATAGAAAGTTAAAGCCTTCTGCACAGTTTTATGATCACGTGAAACTGAATGAGATGCTCAAGACTTCCAGGTAAGTACAGAAAACAATGGTTATGTAATCTCACGGAAATCAGTCAGTATGAAAAAGATCTCTTTTTCAGTCCAGGCGAAAAGAGGAAGAAAATTGGGATATTACCATGCGTTTTTCCCTGTCTTTCATCTTGCCTATACTTTTTATAATGTTCAGAGTGTAGCATTAGATATTTCTGGCAGTAGATCTAATTACATGTACTCAGACATCACTACAGCATAAGGTGTAACAAAGCAAAGGTGTGCCAAAGGGAACAATTTTCCCAAAGCTTCACTGTGCCAGTGGATGCCAGGACTTCTGAGAGACCTGAGGTTTGATTTTTTTTACCTGGTAGCAGAAACAGACCATGAGTATGATGTAAGAGACTGAAATGTTATAGTTTATGGCTTAAACATTGCTATAAAGGACTTTTACAAAGCTGTATAACAAAACTGCACCAACAGAGCTACACCAAGGACCACCTCATCCTGAATGGGACCCCTGAGCTGAGGCCCTGAGCCGTGAGCTAACGTAAGATAAGATAAAAGTGACTCTATTCTCATGTCTGGGCTGGGGGAGATGACTGCTTCCATAGGAGGACCAAGCCCAGCACTGTCCTGAGAACCATCCCTGGCTGGATTAGCGGTGGGGAAGCCACAGCCCGTGGCGCTTATCTGCTGAAGCCAGGTCTGCACAGAGCCTCCACTCCCCACCAAAGGGGGAGGAGGAGGAGGCTTTTGGGTGCATGGCAAAACCTCTGGTCAGAGGCAGTGAACACTCATCCTCTGTTACACAAACTGGCTCAACTGTGAAACTCCCCCCACCAAGGGAAAGCCAGATCCAGCAGACATTCATGGGAAGGGACAGCAGAAGAGATACCCTAATCCATCAAAAACCCCCAAAGCAGTCCCCAGACTCATTCCTGAGGCCTTGATGCAGGATGATGCAACTGATCCTGAGTCTTGCAAGAGACCGTGTCAAATCTGTCCCCCTCAGGGGAGGTACCTGGACATTCTCACCCAGTCCAAATGTATACTAATCCATTGAATTCTCTGTTGTGTGGGGGACCATCACCACCAAGTAGACCAGATGGAGAGGACCAACAGGACACAGTTGGGACCCACAGAGGAGTGATATGTTTCTGTCTCTGTCACTCTTCTCCCCCCACCACCTCTTTTTCTCTTGCTTTCTCTCCCTTTCTTCCTTTCTCTCTCTCTTTTACTGTTAAATAAAATACATCAATATATTACCAACACATAACTCCATTTGAGTTTTAATTCGTTACCAGGTAATTTTCGACTCTAAGTTATTTTCTGCAATTCACAGAGAATTTTCTCTAAGCGGATCATAACATATGATCTTCCCACATCCTCAGAAAGTCACCTGTGTCCTGGGCTGGACCAAAAGCAGCTTGGGCAGCAGAGCGAGGGAGGGGATTCTGCCCCTCTGCTCTGCTCTGGTGAGATCCCACTTGGAACACGGCATCCAGCTCGGGTCCCCAGAAATAAGGACACGGACCTGTTGGTGCAAGTCCAAGGAGGCTATGAAGATGGTCAGAGGTCTGGAGCACCTCTCCTATGAAGCCAGGCTGAAAGAGCTGCAATTGCTCTGGCTGGAGAAGAGAAGATCTCCCCAGAGCCTTAGAGCTGCCTTACGTACCTAAAGGGGACCTGCAAGAAGGGTGAAGGGGGACTTTCTACACGGGCCTGTAGTCATAGGGTGAGGGTGATGGCTTCAAACTGAAAGACAGCAGGTTTAGATTATATAGTAAGAAAAAATTCTTGACTGTGAGAGTGGTGAGACTCTGGAACAGGTTGCACTGGAAGACTGTGGATGCCCCATCCCTGGAAGTGTTCAAGGCCACGTTGGATGGGCTTGTAACAATTTTGTCTAGTGGAAGATGTCCCTGCCTGGAGCAGGGGGTTGGAGCTAAATAAACCTTAAGGCCCCCTCCAACTCAAGCCATTCTCTGACTGTAGGATCTTACATCTCTTTGTAGTTCCCAAACGAGCTAGGATTGATGCAGCCTGACTTGTGTTTAAGGTTTTTAGGTTGTTGGAACTAGATGACTAGGCTGAAAAATACCTTCTGGAGGAGTTAAGATTTGGAGACAATCTGGACACATTTGATGATGAAAGACTGTTGTAACAGCAATACAGAGAACAATCTCCTCTTACTACATCTGGAGCAAGTCAGATATGTAATACACGCACGAACCCGTTGCTCAGAAGGACAAAAACACTTTCTTAAATCTAGTCTCTTTGGAACCACACTCCCAAAACAACAGAATACTTTTCTTGAAGAATATGTCAGAAAGGCTAAAACAGGCACTACCACAACACCAAACGCACTAAGTCACAAGCCCATGACCTCAGGCTGAAGTAATGGAAATGCCCCATGGCACGAGCTTGACATGTCTTCAAGCTAAATTTTATGTCATTAAGATCCATCTAGCACTTATGCTAAGACAGACAACTAAGCTAATACATTTCCATCTCACAGAGACCACAAACATTCACGTTTCAGTGACACGGTGTCAAAACAGATTCAGAATGAAGTTTTATAATATCTACATAGAAATTCAGCATTCTCACTTCTGAAATCAATACACTTTTTTGAAATGAAAAAGAATTTGCAGTTTTTCTTTTTACCTGATTCTTTGTGTCCTCAAATCTTCTTTTTGGTAAACTCTGCTAAAAAATTTCAAAAGCAATGTACGAACTGGAAAAAGGAGATTCCTTTGCTGGTACAGTGTATATACTGCTTTTATCAAGGGTTCTGTTGCCACTGGAAAAAGAAAAAATTTTTAAATGAAGTAATACTTCTTAATCCGCTGAATTTATATATGCATGCATACACAGAAGAGCTATATATTTTCTTTGGAAACCAGATTAAACCACTGGATGGAAAAATTAACAACGCATGGAAAAATACCTGAATTCAGAGAAGACAAGCCTGGAAAGAATGGGGAAGCATCTGAAAACTTAAGTGATATATGAAGGGTATGAGAGCTGACTCAATTTGTCTCAGAAGAGCTTGTAGTCCCAAGGAATTCACTCCAGTTAAGAAATACTTAAGTAGCAGCAATCACTACATTATCTTCATAAAACAAGGCTGAGAGTCATTTGTCTTTTCATCCAGATATACAGATCAGTCTCAGTAAATTATGTATAACAAAACCAGATAAAATATTATGTTCCACACTGAACAGAGATACTTCTGCTCACAGAGAATAGACAAGAACGCTCCATACTAAAAATTATTCTGGAGCCAGTCAGGGGCCAGTCTTTGTGAGTAAAAGTCTTACCAGGGAACATATTCAAGTTATCACATAGGGATTCTCACTAAAAAGCACACTATAAAGCACCTGAAATGTCAGGGTCACACTCCAGCATAACACAGGAGCCATTTAGAAGTTGAAATCTTACATATTTTTCAACAGAAAAATAAAATCCATTCTAATATTTCATGTATGTAAGATATATATATTAAGTTCTTTTCAATGCATCAGGAGCATCAACATACTCAATTTATATATTCTTCAGGTGAAGATTCACCTTGGACAGCATTTTTAAAAAAGAACACTGGCTTATTTATAATAGAATAAGAATTGTATCTTTATGTAGTTTTTAATCATCTTCACAGCCCTTTGCTGGACTCTCTCCAGTATGTCCAAGTCTCTTGTACTGCGTAGCCCAAAACTGGACACAGTACTTCAGGAGTGGCCACATCAGCGCAGAATGGAGGGGTATGATCACATCCCTCACCCTGCAGTCCACACTCCTAATGCAGCCCAGGACACTACTGGCCTTCTCTGCCACAAGGGTCCATCGCTGGCTCCGCCTGGACCCCCGGTCCTTTTCTGCCAAGCTACTTCCACCTGGTCAGCCCCCAGCAGGTACAGGTGCACGGGCCTGTTCCTCCCCAGGTGCAGGACTTTGCGCTTCTCCTTGTTGAACCATCAGCCCATTTCTCCAGTGTCAAGGCTCTACTTCCTCTGCAGCTAATAGATTAATTATAATCTGACATCTAGTCAGGTCTTTCATATGGCGCAAGGATTATCTTGAAGGGATGAGATAAACAATTCACACAAACAGACAAAGCTTTGTGAGGTAACCGATTTCACACTGAACCTCTACGGGATCAGCAGGCAAGATGCATACATAACAATCTTTCACAATTTCACTGTAGTGTTTTAAAATCTTAATTATTTTCTGGATTCCTCAGGAAAATTATTGTACTAAAATGGGTTACACGGGGTGAAAAAACACAAGCCATTATCCACTATCTGGTAAAAGTTTGGCAAAGTTAAAAAAAAATTAAAATCAACATTTCATTACAAGGAAAGGCCTGAAGTATCTGATTTAACAGTCTAATAATAGTTTGGAAGCTACTTTCCTGAGTAGCAAATCCTCTCCTTTAGCTGAGGTGGTGAGACATGCTCTGACTTTGGATTATTATTTGCCTTCAACACAAAGGTAAATCTGAAGTGCAGATAGGAATGAGTAGTTATTACCTTTGTCACTATGGACATGGGAATAGACAGATTCCCAAATAAAATGGATTTGGAAGGAAATATACCTAACTGCCAAAATATATTTGAGGGACATTTGACATCTTTTCACTTTACAACTCTAACAATGGTATCTGTTGCTAAGGGCTTTTCTATAAACTACCTGGATGTGGAATTCATTTCTATCACACTGGTAAAACATAAAAGACTGCTGTCACTTTTAAGTTTACTGAAGAAGTCCATTCTTGAAGTCCTATACCCAAGGTCTCATTTGGAATACAACCAAGTAGTACTTGAAATGAGAGAAAAAGGCAAGTCAAAATAATGTGCTGGTCCTGCAAATCATAACTGGAAATGTTTTCTCTTGGAAAAGGATTCAAATCAAACACCTTGGAAAATACTCAACAGCAGCTTCCATCAAAAGTATCTTGGCATTTCACATCATCACAGAACTAAAATGGTCATCTGACAGTGATGCCTAAATGATTTTTGTTTTTATTCTTTATATATTCGTAGTTTTATAGACTGTTACTATATAGTTATAGTTCCTTAACTGCAAGGCCTTCGTATTTTTCCTTCTGAGTAAACAAATTCTTGAGGGCTATGCCTAGTCCAAATTTCTTCTGGGAACCAAGGACAAGACACCATACCGATATATGCTCTTGTAAACAACAGGTGTCTTCCAGAGACATTTTTCTCAAAAGAATTGGGGAAAGGAGACATAACTAACACTTTCTTTTCCATAACAATTAATAACTTTCTCCTAACACATGCTATCTCTAACAGAACAAGCTGATTGGACGTTCACGTCAAGCACTTCAGTATCTGTATTCTTAATTGGAGGTTGTAGTGGGGTGTGCTATTTGGTAAACTTACAAGAACAGCACTTTTTCTGTATCATGTGTGCATCTCACGAGGACATTCTCGGTGAGTTGGGCACCGTGGAAGGCTTCCATTAAAAGTAACTTTTTTTATCACCCTAAACCTTCTCCATCTTTTATTTATTTAGGGGCAAAACAGCATTAACAGTACTCAAGAAAGTCTCTCAACTATGTTAATGACTTTTAATAAGAATTGGGATATTAAAGTATCATGCACCTCTACAACCTATTAATTACTTTTTCAATATAAAGCTCATCTTCCCATTTATGAGAGTATCTTAAGTAAAACCAGGAAACAGCCACACAAATATATTCATACTTTGCATATCAACAGTATAAATCTAACAGCATTCCTAAAAATAAAGTTTGCAATGCTACATGCAGGGACATTACCATGAAATTCAATTTACCTCTATGACAAAATACATTATGATGTAACAACTGAGAACATAAGATGCAGCGGCCTGAAAACACTAAAATAACTCAGGTTTTGTCAGTGCATAATTCTGCTTTTCAGAAACTACTTATCTTACCCTTGTTTTGCTGTATTTGCATTAGTCTCCAAGTCACCCCAAGCAATCTGTTCACCTGCTTGCTATTCAACTTGCTGCCATCCTGAAGAGTATCTGTCACAAATTTCCTTATCATGTCCAGCCAGCCAGAGTCCGTCTGGAGTGTTGAAGTGCTTGCTAGTGAAACCATTATGTCACACAAGGTTAAGTTCAGCAAAAGGTGGTCTACGTTGTTTGAGGATTTCATACAGTTCTTGTTGCTAAGGAGGAAGGTGGGGGGGAGAACAGGAACATTTTAAAAAATTATTTTTAAAATAAAAATGGACACCAGCTGATACCCCTTGTACATACACCAGTGTTCTACGTAGACTGCAAAGGTGCAGAATGATTTCAGAACAGACTCTGCGTGAATATAATCTCACATCTGGGAGCTGAGAGACGAGACGACCTGCTACCAGGCTGTACCAAAACAGAACTGGTGCATCCACTCTCACAGCTCAATAGTGAAGAAATGTGTGCCTGGCGCCTCCTGCTCCAGTACTCCTTTGCCATACAGGACAGCCACAGTGTGCCCCATCTCCCCTAACAGCTGTGCTTACCCAGCCCTGTGATACAGCTAAAGACGACTACACGGAGGTGAAAAGATTATTTGAACTGTATTTTTATGTAATTCAACAGTCAACTGAAGAAAATGTGCACAAACATGAAACCAGTCAGCCTAACACAATCACCATTTAGCAATATGCAAATTCCAGATCAAGAGTTGCAAATACTTTCATTTCCCTAAGGCATCATTTCAATTTCTACTGGAGGCTATTCAGACAACTTCCTATACAATCCTTTTACAAAAACAACTAAAGCTTTTCAATTCAAAGCAATGCAACCTTCCTATAAAAACTTCTCCACAGATCTCCAAGCAATAAAAAGTTTTCTTTTCCAGCATTAAAAACTTAATACTTGATAAAACGTATGACTCATATTGTCTCACTTCTGTTATGAAATTAAAAGCTGTTACATGACATTGATATTCTTCTTACCCTTTGCACGAATCTTTCTTTTTGTGTTTCACTGTTTCTTGTAAAGAATAAGGAAAATGTCGCATGAAGTGGTGCTTGAAATCAACAAGGTAATTCATTCGAAGCCATAGCTCCTGTTAAAGAAAGCAGATGACAAACAGAAAACGGTAGTAACTGAAATAAATCAACACACTCATGTTCCAAAATTCATTCCTGGAATCAATGAAAGCCAGGAACCTTAGCTTCTGTTTGCAAGTTGTTTATACATCTTTACTTTCAGATGTAAATGTGCAGTGCTGTGCATGAAGGTCCACAAGCCAAGGGAGTAGAAAGATCATGAAAGTTAAGGTCGATCAACAACATGTAATCCTAACCAAATGACTATATTTTCTTAGCACATATTTATATGGATATACTCAATACTAAACTGAGGTACCGATCTGAATTGAAAGTGCTTTTATATTAATTTATCAGGATTCTTAAAATCAGAGTGAACTTACAGTGCCTGTCCTGAGTTTTCCATTAAAATGTATTCCAAAAGTGCTTTCATCTTTCCCTATCATTAATGTACTTGTGGTTGAAAGCCCGCTGACAAAACATTTTCCAGAAGAAAGACCATCCTTACAGAAAAATGATTCAATATTTTAAAATAATTTTACTTTGTGGGTTAGCAGACATTCAGTCACCATTCCACAAAGTGTCCAGAAGAACTAATCACTAAAAGAGCCTGCATTGTTATCAAATTGATCAGGCAGAATAATCTTTTTGATACTTGACTATCAAGAACAGAGAATGGCCATTACACTATTTCATAGATCAATAGTTTTCCACTAAGCATATTCAGAGTGTTTTTCTACGGTGTCTGTAATAACCACTTTGGCCTGTAAGTCCAAGGGCTATTAAATAAGCAAAGCTTTTATTTTCAAACTGAGCTATTTGAATGCATTTTGTGTATAAAGGTCACTATGAAGACAAAACAAATCATTTATCTAAACTGAAATTTGCTCCACAAAAAAACCAAGTTGTATGAAGCTCGGACTTTTCCCCCTCCCCCCAAAACAACCTAAGGTCATAATGTGTGTGCACTGTGTGCACCCAAACTAGTCCATATCTTGAAAGAGGATCATATCTCTCATGTGACCAATATACAGGCACTCTACACCTAAAGGGAGGATCCTTAAGAAAAAGGCTAGGGGCAGTAGAATGCCAAAGGTATTCACCTGGTCAACCACCTGTTTTTCACCTGCTTCCAAGAGAGCGTCTAGGAAAGATGAAGGAGGAAAACAGGAACAGCGTGTTTGGTTCAGACACACTGAATCTATCCCTCAAGGCTGTGTATGCTGGGGAACTTTGGTCTAATGTAATGACTCCACAAATGTTTTCCAATAATTACCCTATGTGTAGCTTTTCATTTAGCAAAGGGACCTACAGTCCTATACATAGCTTAAACCAAGAGCTGTCGAGACATTTCCTTTCAACTACTCTCAACAGCCAAAACGGAAATTATATTTTTTCTAATTTGCAAAACTTTTGGAAGAGCAGCAAAAGCTACAAAAAAAGAGCAATTAATTTGTGTAAGTAAAAGACAGAAAACAACTCGGGCAGCAGAAAACTTCAAGAGGATATTTCCCAAAATCCTTATTGAGATTTTGGTTTTATTTCTTACGATGCTACCAATCATGACACAGCAACACAGATTGCACCAAACTACAGGATCTCACATGACCATTATCTCCTACCTTTCCAAACATTTAGGGACTGTTCATTTCCACCCACCCCCATAAAATTTTTTAACACACAAAAACGAGGAACAGACAACTCCATTCTACACTTTGTTCCAATTTATATTCCAGAGGTTATCTGGGAGACAAAATGTTCCTCTTGTCCAATATCACTTTTAAGTTTCAAAAGCTTTTGTGCTAGTCTGTCGAGGAGGATTCCTGGAGACTATTAGTGAACTCACTGTTCAGTTCAACAGATTCTTTTCTAAAGAGGAACAAAATCCAAATTCAAATTCTACTCAACACCTAGGCTTTTTCACTCTTAATAAAAGTATTTCCACTACTTCAAATCACTGGTTTCTAATCAAACCAAAATGAACTGTCATCATTATGCCATGGATCATTTCTCCCTTACCATTTTGTATGTTTCATCGTGTCGCTTTGTGAGTTTCCACAATAAATGTATTATACTAAGCACTTGCTGCATAAGCTGCTGAGATTCTGATTCCAAAAGGTTTCCAAGAATGGGAGCTGATTGTGCAGGAGATGCTTCAATCCAGCACTCAATCAGTAATGGAATTATTATCTCAATAAAACTTTTTAAGTTTTCAGCCGAGGACAGGCCTTTCTCTGCACTGTCCATTACACTTGTCAGAGACCTAAACAACAAAACCAAAAAAAAAGAAAAAAAAAGAAAAAAAAAGAAAAAAAAGAAAAAAAAAAAAGAAAAGGATAAACATCACACCTTTAAAAACAAGATTACAGTAATACCACTTTCCTGCTTTGTGAGTAACTCGAAAAATTACTTTTTTTACATATTAAATGTTTGCTGGCTTACTTGCTAGACATTTCAGCACAGAAAAAAGGGAGTTAAAACCATCTACAACAAACATGTTCCTCAGTCTGCCTGTAAATTTGTGTGCTTCTGTAACAACTTCTCAGATTTCAGTACTTCTTTCCCCATTGTTATATGTAAAGTCTATGAAGTGGAGAAATATGATTTGCATTATCATATCACCTTCAACCAACAGGAAGGAATGCACAGTATTCAGCACAACAAAATAAAAAAAACCCAAACCTTTAAGGTCATTAAAGCAAAATAATGAAGCTGACTACAAGGTATTGTAAAATGTATGAGGTTTATTACAGTTAATAACCATCTCCAGCTATAATAAACACAATGGTTTTCATGTTAATTGCGAAGAAAAAATGTTCCTGGAAATATATAACTTTGGTTCCCACCTGATGTTAAGCTATTATGCTCTGAAAAGCAGCTGAACAGAAAACTACTAAAATTAGCTGACAATTAAGTTAAAAAAATTTTAAATATAGTTTAAATTAAAAGAACATCTACCAGAAATTAAGAAAACCAACTTTTTCTCCCCACACTCAAAACACACTTTCTTGGTATGTCAAAAGGGATTATCAGCAGATGTGACTAAATCCTGCTCCTGGATAAGTTCAGGCAATTTCTACCAATTTCAAAAAGAAGGTTCTTTAAAGAACTAAAACACTGAATAACTCCTGTTAATTTTAAGCAGACCTTAAAAAAAAGGCAACTACAATTTCAACTGGCTATTTGTGAAACTGTTTTCCATTGTTTTCTAATTCATAGCAGGGAATTCCTATCATAATTCTAATTTCCTAACATACATAAAATTAGTACGCTGAACCTCCTGTTAAACTGCTTTCTATTTCAGTGATGATCTTCAAGTCATTTTTCTTTACATATACACTCAAAATAGGAACTGAAAAACTATTCGCTTTCCACAGTCATGCAAAAGTTTTGTTTACAAATATTTTAATTTCATATTGGATTGAAAATGTAAAGCAGTTTTCCCCAGTCAACCTCTCATTTCTAAATTATCCAATTAGTTATATCCTTCTATGAAGATGCATGCTGCTGCAATCGTCTGTAACTCACATACTAAGAGAAAATTTTGTTCTGACATTTCTCTCTAGTTGACATTACTATCTCAAGGAAATTAGTAAACCAAAACAAACCCAAGTATTAACAAGCTGTAAAAGGAACAGGGAAGGGATAAAAAGAAAGTGTGAGACAAATACAAGCTTTTACAATGAAGGCAAAATTGGAGAGAGAATTTAGACCTCCAGCACAAAATAAAATGGACAAGTGGAAACATAACTGATCCTCATAAAAAAAATCTGGTTTATCTTTAGTACTTACTACAACTATCAAACATCTTAAAATTTTATAAAGCTTAGCATTAACTGCAGCAACCAACATATCCAGTAAAAGTAATTTGGTTTATTTGTCCTCTTTTTGTTGCTTTATTTACTTTCTATGCTGCAGGCACTGCATTGGACACCAGTTTGTTTCAGACTATAAAGAGTTTAGGGTGAATGGTTCTATCTTAGACTTTTTAATTCTCAGTTATCTCAAATACAGTAGACAATCCCCTCCTTCAGTTATAACTACAGTGAATTCTAAAGCCCATTCATACCAAGACTATAATCTCATTGAAAAAGTAAGCTTGTCCTGTAAACGCTGTTTTGTGACAGGATTACACACTCAGCTGAGAGTCTGAAATGTCAGTAATTGGCTAAAATAGTTCTGAAATAGTAGTCTTTAATAACTTATCTTAAAAGTATACCTGATATTACAGCGGAACTCTGGAATCCCAGAAATCTATTTCTGGAACACAAAAATCTCCCCATTAAAAATTGAATAGTGCATGAAACCTGAGAAGTTGGTAATTCACACTGGAAGATTCCTACACAAGTATAACACACAGACACCACTATTTCACTACTTTTCTGAAACAAGGAATGGAAAAAGGAAGAATTCATGCCAAAAGGGATACTTCTTCCAGCTGCTGAAAGCATTTGGGTAAGAATACTTAGCATAGCTTCCAGACACCCTTGCAAAAGAAGCCTCGGTCTCTCAAGGTAAGATTCCTCCACACATTCAAGGTTAACAATAAAAGCAGTAAATAAAATCTAAGTGCCAGTAACAGATGATGACAAAGTACTACAGCAATCTGTCCAGTATTTATTTGATTAGTACAATACCCTTAGCAATACTGGTTCACCGCAACTGGGAAGGTTTGGTGTCAATCTTTTTGTCACATATCTGTTATCACTATACTTTAATGGTAAGGTGACTCTCGAAAACACTGCAAAGCATATTACCCTCCTATCATTATGAAATACTATAGAGGGGAGCTGCGAGATATCTGTGTACCCCTTAAGCTGTCATTCTTCTTTAAAATGACAGTATTTTTATAAAGCAGGACCAAACAAATGAAAAATGTGTAAATATCTGCCATTTCACAGTAAAAAGACAACAGAAATTCAGCAAAAGAAGTCAAGGAAGCATAAAAGAAACAGAAAACAAGCAAACAACTTGCTTTTCTTTAAAACAGGAAAACTCATTGGAAGTTAGTAAGTTTTTATGGCTTGCGGTTTAAGCCAGGTTTCTGTCCTCCTTTTCTGTGTGCACTGCCAACTGCAGCATACGCTCAGCACACTAACTGCGTTCTCCATTTCTATCTGATGGACACGTCACACCATATATGTATTTATTGACTATGCTTCATCTTCCATTTCAGTCTTTCAAGTCTTCTTTGCTTTTCTCTGCAGCTTCATATTGTCCTCTCTCAGCAGAATCTGAAGCTCTACTGTTTCTCTTCCAGTCAAAAAAAAATTTTTAAAATCATACGCCTTGGTACCACCACATTTGAGTTGTGAAGCCTTTCTGTTTTTCCACACCTGAAATGAGTTTGATGCAAAAAGCAGCACAGTCAGCACATAATGCAGAGAATACATTGTAACAATCTCCTAATTGACTGCAATCTTTAATTTACACACAGTAGGAAGACCTAGCATACAATGGAAGATACTGAAGTCTTAAGATTTGCATTGTTGAATCATTCAGCATTCTAAGCTCAGAATCAATCCTTTTTATTAAACATTAATACTGCAAACTGATTCTGAAAATCTCTTTCCATAATCACTAGCTTATCAGTGATGTGTCACCCCTATCCAATGAACTTGCAAGATTAAAAAGATACAAGAACTTAAAAAATTTAGCATACTATTGTGCTGTTTGGAAGCCTACTTTTTAAATTTACCTGCAGCATTAGTGAGAAGACCATTAAAACACACACACACTGCAATGAGTTACTTATGGTTTGGTCAACTCATTACCTATGGCTAGGCCTTGACTATTTGTGACTTTAAACACCCATACACACACCCTGAGTATTGCTCCTCTTATTACTACTAATTTCTGTCTTTGCAGTAGTGGCCATAGCGGAGGCCTGTGAATGCCCGTAAAAGGCCACAGTTGGGATTGGAAGTGACAGAATTAAACAACTTTAGATTATTAGAAATTATTTCAGTGGCAAATACAAAAACCAGCACAGCAATTCTTTACTATTGGAATTTCATACACAGTAACTCAAACAAGCTGTACTGGCCCTATGTGAAAAATGAATACACCAAAAATATGCACAAATGCAATAAAATGAGAACATTTTAGTACCTTCAGCAGATGATCCTTCCCTTTCTATTCTTCTGTTCTGCTGCCATCAGCTTGCTTTGCCAATCTCGCCTTGGATTCTAGCCATGTTTCCTTCTATTCTTCTGGCTCCTCCTCATGCTTGCAAACATCTTTTGGAAAGTATTTATAACCAGAAGTGCATCACGATGTTTCACCAAAATCTAGCTCCTCAGAAAAGCGGAATCCAATTCAGGTGACACCAGATGTAAAGTTTAGTTTCCTAGACCTTGGATACAATGCATCTTCAGCTATTACAGGGCACGATATATCACACTGCATATCACTCAGGGCACAATGCAAGAATCCTGTGATACACAGTGGACCACAATTGTGTGCTTCTGACTGAAAAGATGAAGGCAACAGATTGTTTTGTGCTCAGCACTGAACCCTTCCCCTGCCTCCAGGGGGCTTCTCCAGTCTAGTGTCCAACTAGAATTTTACCTGCAGCAGCAGATACTGTTGGTCATGACCAAACACTTATGCTGACAACCACTTTTAGGAGAACAAGCAGCACATTTTACTTAGCTTAATATGTTTCCTATATCTACCATAAGAAATACTCTACCTACAGAGAGGAAGCCTAGGAGAGTAGGAATGGATGATCGTATCTGTCTCTCCATGACAGAGATGGAAAACATCTGCTAATTCAGACCAACATCTGTGATATTCAAAGAGAACCCCCTCTTCTTCTGCCCTTCATTCCTTCAAAGATGTAAGATGGACATAGCAAGGATTATTAGGCAGTGGGTTTTATACCCTTTTTTGCCAGTGACTTCCTAGGTGAATTTGGTATAACTGCTTTATACCTCTTAATTAAGTCTTTAGCAGTAAAACAAGGATTGTGGTTTCTCTTCAAGCCCCCTTGGTATCTACAGAGCAGGGTAAGAGCTAAATTGCTTTCATTTTTCAAGTCATCATTCCAGGTTTCCTACCAGCAGATACGTAACATCTATAGTAAAGCATTTGAGGATGCCAACATTCAAAAAGTGAGATGGGAAGTTCCTCTCTAGTGGGTGAATCAGAAAGGAGGAAGAGAAATAAAAATAATTGTTTATTTCTCCCTTAACTTCAGCTCACATCTGTTTAGAGTACTAGTAAAACCCACACAAACCTTTTTGTGACTAAGCACACTACACTTTCTTTCGTATTCATCAGCATTTCTCAGCTGAGACATCCTTCATCCACAGTGAATATATAAACTGGTGAAGTGATTAAAATATCTAGAATTGGAAACTCAGCAGAACTTCATACCAGCAGACACATCTCATCATGCTGTCCTTTTTACAAGGAGCTACAGTCAAAGAAAATAGACTCTTAAGCTTATGAGAGACTCTTGAAAGTAAAAGCACAAAATTTCAGTAAAATTCATTATCACAAACAAGTTTACATGTCACGTAAAGAAATTTGCCTAATTACCCTTAGGTCAGTTCAATATCCTGCAACAACCCGCAAGTTGTCAGTTTGCATTCCAAAAGAATCCAAATAGAGTTGGTATTATGAATGGCATAAAATAAAACTTTTATAACAGGAAACTTCATGATATACACACAGCACAGTTATCGGCTGAGTATTTCCGTATTTTCAAGTCTCTGCAGTAAGACCACACATTACACTAAGTGTTTCAAAATATGGCTAAGGGACAATCCCACAATAAAAAAACTGAACTCTGATCACACAGTTGACATTCATTCCCAAATTAGTTAACAATTTCTCACCTCAGTCTAAACGACGAGTTGATCTTTGGTCGTAAGCCACCATTTTCAAACAGTTGTACATGCTGCTGATTACTCGCATGGAGCTTCCAACTTATACAAACTGGGTTCCTCAAGGAATGAGGGCTATCCTTCTGTTCCTGAAGCCCTTCATCTGCTGCATCACTGGATCCATCTACCACTGCTTGGAGAAACTTCTTGAGCCTGGTAAGTACATTCAACCTCCACTGCTGAGAAGTTACTCTGCGATTTGGGTTAACAGAGAGCATCCAGGAAAGTTTGTCCCTGCTTTTCAGTCTTTTTGAGAGTTGCTGGTGAGAAATAAGCTCTACAAAATTCTTCAACAATATAATGCTGCGGTCTGTAAGAAGAGCTGGGTATGCTTCCAATAAAACATCCAAGACTTTCAATGAATCTTCCTGAATTCCCTCACTGATATGAGTCATGGCACTAGAGAGATGGGCACTTACCAAAGGAAAAAATGGAGCAATCTGTTCCGCTCTTATTTTTGAAGCCAAGAACTGCAGCAGGTGAACAGCTGCTCCTCTGACACCAGAATCTTTGTCTGTAAACACAGCTGCCACCTCACTTATTATACTTGAAAGGTGTGCATCAATTACAAATGGATACTGAGACAGGAGTTCTTTGAGTCCAAGAAGTGCATTATGCTTAACCCCAGGACTATAGTGATGCATCTGTGAGAGCAGATCCTAAAAGGAAACAAACATATATACTTGCCATCGTTATTACTTCAAGCTCTTCAAACTTCCCCTATTTTCAGCCCATTTTTCTTAAACACTTAAAAAACCAGAATCTATTCTTATGATGTACTGCTGTTCAAAATAGTAAAATATATTCAGAACAAACACAGTATTGGTTTATAACACAATAGTGAACAAATAATCGGAATTCAGTGATAGGAAAAACAAGATATAATGCTTTGTCCTTAGGTCATTGGATACTCCTCGTTCTTAAGTTTATGCATAACCTTACTGACTCAACAGAGGGATGACCAAGAGCAAGTCCTCTTGTTCTCAAAAAGAACTACAAAACCTCAACATGAACAGCTTTCTTCAGTTTAAGAAGAGCTGCAAGAGATGGAAGATGACACAAAGGAAGGAAAACAAACCCACCCCTCAAAGAAACACAAGACTGTTTAAAAATAAGACTGTATTCAGATACCCTGATGCATTTTCATTTTTTAAAAATAGATGTTTTTTCCTAAATTCCAGTCAACATAGTAAAACTAGATAAAATACAAGTAATTTTCCATCATTTCAGAATGTAATATCACAGCATACCTTTATGTTAAGTTTTCTATTTTGCGTAGGAAGCACTCCATCTTCTTTAAGCTGCTCAGGAATTTGTATGGCCTTTGTTTTGAAGGTAGTATCAGTTGCATTCTCTAGTTTAGGCTTTTTTTTCCCAACTTTTAATTTCACTTTCTGGAAATCCTCCTGATGTTTCCTTTTTTTAGTCATTCTGATTCTCTGAAAAAAGATATTCTGAATTTTAATTTTATTAAATACACAGCAAAAACAGTTTTTCCACCACAGAGCAGCAACTTCCTAACGAAGGTTACTGTTTTTATTCTTTTTTCTATGCATAAACTAGTGTCCACTCCTGAGACAAGATGCTAGACTAAACAGACATGCAGACTGATTCCATGCAGCTGTTCTAGTGGCCAGAAAACATTCTGCTGCTCCTTTGGCCATCTTTGCTCTGAAAACTACTTTATTAAAAACATCCAGATACCTACACCTGCCACTGCTTTATCAGATTTAAGCTGCTGATTTCATTTTGTTCGAAAAAGTTCTCACCAATAAAGCAACTTTTTACATCATTGATTCTTGTAAGCCAAGGAGCTCAGCAAAGTGTTTCATTTCAATTGTACATTGCTTACCAAGTCCATCACTAATAGCACTGCACATGTACAATCATGGGTTTAATCAAGCCTTCACCAATAACAGGACCTAAGGAAAAGAAACCTAAACCTAAGAACAAGAACCTAAGAAAATTCCACTACACACTGAAAAAGCTATCCTGTGCATTTAGAAGTAGGATGAGGGGGACTGTGGGGTGGGGAGGGAAGAGGCCAAATGGGTACATATAGAGAAAAAAAAAAAGAAAAATGAAGACACATTTAATAAGGCATGAGAAGTAACATATATGAGTCACTATACTTATACGTTGTACAGACGTACTAGAATTGAGGTGTAATAACCAAAGCAAATTAAAATCCACGTAAGTTTCTAAATGGCTTTTAGGCTTTGTTCTATCTGTTTTGATACTGAAGTA
This sequence comes from Atrichornis clamosus, assembly GCA_013400975.1. Taxonomy (NCBI): domain Eukaryota; kingdom Metazoa; phylum Chordata; class Aves; order Passeriformes; family Menuridae; genus Atrichornis; species Atrichornis clamosus. The sequence continues at coordinate 22,711 of WBMZ01007965.1, read as the reverse complement.
CTCTTACTTTTACCAGGTTAAAAAAGAAAAACATCAACACGCTGCAGAACCCCAACAAATACTACACCACAGGTTCCTTTACTTAATCCTCTTAAAAAAACCCCAATAACAATAAAAAACACCAAACCACTTGAAACCAAAACCCCCAGTAATACAGCTGACTAAACCCCGAAATTTCTAACTAACATATCCAAACAATGATTCTTTTCTGGTGGATGTAATCATCAATTCTACAGCAGATTTCCCCAATGGAATCCAAGCTGAAATTCGTGCTGTACTGGAGTATTTAATATATGTATCATCAGGACAATCATTAAAGAATGTTTTAAAACAAACTGTCATTTTCTATTCTTTTAAAACAAGTTAAACAACTGACCACACAAACATCTCACTACAACTTAATTTCTGCTCTTCTCATGCTAGCTTAAAAAATTATATGCAAGACCACTTTAACTGAAGTACAAATTTGGCATAAGTAATCTATCAACTCAAAAGGCTTTTAAAGAACTGGAGTTTGGTGCCAAAAAGGTCCTTTAGTGTCCAACTATAACAACTATGGCTTTATATACTTTTCATTTTTACCATATGCATCTTTTAGGAAAGAATTACAAGATTTTCACTACTTAATATATAGAAACAGCTAGAAGCTTTTGATGTAAACGTTGTTTCCACTTACACAGCTTCCTTTAATGGAGCTGTCTAGGAAGCCTCACTCTACAAGATCAAATGTTTGGCTGCCAATTAGCATTAAAAACTTCACAATACAGGTGTGCACACACCTGAACAAAGTCAATTAAGTTCTCTGCAAGGAGGAGGCTTATAAAATAACTTTTCTCCTACTAAAAGCAGCACAGTAAATATTCTGGAAATAATTTACTGATAATCTAAGCCTATCCGTTTCCAATTCATATGTACTATATTAATCAAGAGATAAAATGCTTACAAAACCAAAGCCATGTAAACACGACAGTGTCTACCTAATAAGACACCAGTCTGAATTGTATACAGCTGATGAAATTATGTAAAAATTTTAACGAGACCTCTTGCTGAAACCACTGCCTTTTGACACCAACTGTACCTCACAAGGAGAGACTGTGGGAGCTGGATCTGTTTAGTCTAGAGAAGAAGAGAATGAGAGAGGATCTGACTAATGCATATAACTATCTCAAAGATAGGTGTCTAAAGGATGGTACCAGACTCTTTTCAGTGGTGCCCAGTGACAAGACGAGGAGCAACAGCCATAAACTAAAACATAATAAGTTCCACCTCAATATGAGGAAGAAATTCTTTACCTTGAGGGTATCAGAGCACTGGAACAGGTGTCCCAGGGAGGTCTGGAGTCTTCCTCTCTGGAGACATTTCAAACCCACCTGGATGCATTCCTGCATCACCTCTCTAGACGATGCTGCCTTGGTAGAGGGGCTGGACTAGATGATCTCCAGAGGTCCCTTCCAATCCTAACTAATCTGTGATTCTGTGTATTTTCACTTGGCCCTCCTCCAACAGGACTAAGATAAGTGCCCCTAACAGTTCATGCACTAACAAGGTTTTACAACCCAAAACATTAAAACAACCTCAAATCGATGCAAGCTTCGTTTAACATAAAGCTGCACGCAGCGCTTTTCAGACACTGCTTCAGATGTCACTCAGCCACCCTTGCCTGAGGCTCTGGAAAACAGAAGGCAACCTCTAATTTCACTGTAGTGAAGGCACTGGAACACAAGTCTTATGAGAAGAAACTGAGAGAGCTGGGGTTGTTTAGCCTGGAGAAAAGGAGGCTCAAGAGGGACCTTACTGCTCTCTACAACCACCTGAAAGGATGTTGTAGCCAAGTGGGGTCTATCAACTAGTGATAGGATGAGAGGACAAAGTCTTAAGCTGTGGCAGCGGTAATTTAGGCTGGACATCAGGAGGAATTTCTTCACAAAAAAGGGTGCATAGACATTGAAATGGATTGCACAGGGGGGCGGTGGAGTCACTGTCACTCGAGGTGTTTAAGGGAAGACTGATGTGGCACTTAGTGCCATGGTCTAGTTGACAAGGTAGTGTTTGGTCACAGATTGGACTCAATGTTCTCAGAGATCTTTTCCAACCTAGTTAATTCTGTAATTACTCCCTCGCAGCTCTCAGGCGGTATCCTCTGGGAGCCTCACTACCTTAAGCAATCAGGAGAATCCTGGGAAACCCGAAGGCAAAGCACACGCCCTAACCACACTTCTCTGATCTGGTAAGGATTTCCCCTCGGGCGAGCTCTCTCCCCGCACAGGGCAGCGATACTTACTGGCGATCACCTCCGCGCGGCTCCCGCGCCGGCAGCGCATCCCCCGCCGCCACCACCTGGACCACACCGCACCGCCCGACCCCGCGCACGCCGTACCCGAGAGTCGGAGCGGCGGCTCCTCCCGCGGGTCTAGGCCGTCACAATGCCTTCCTCGCCGTCCCGGGACATCCTTCGCCTCGTTTCCCGAGCGCCGCTCTCCTCCGCCCTGCTCCAGTCGCTCTACGAGGCGTTTAAATAAAGGCGCGTCAGTGCCGACCCGCCGCCGGGGAGGCCGCGAGTTCGGCTCCCGGGAGCCTCCGCAGCGGCGGGAGAAGCGGCAGCGCCGGCGGCGGAGAGAAGCCACCCGGGGAGTTGGGGCAGGGGTGGCGGCGTGCGGCGGAGTCGATGCCGCCGGTTTCCCCAGGAGCGGCACCCGGCCGGCGCCGCGGCGGCTCCCGCTTTTCCCGCCGCTCTGGCGCAGGAACGTGAGGGGAGGGCGGGTCGCACAAAAGGCGGGCGGCCCTTGGCGCAGGGGCAGGGCGAGTGCGGCGGCCCCCGCGGGCAGGGACAGACGGAGAGGGACCGCACCGGGATCACGATCCTGAGCCTCTTCTCCTCCACCTCCTCTCCCTCCTCCCGCGCGCGGCCGCTCGCTCACTCACCAACCACGCGCACGGTAGCGCCAGCCCCGCTTCCGCCCCCGCCGAGCGCCTGCCCGGAAGCGACCGCCCACGTGAGCGGCACCGCCAGCGCTCGTCCCGCCCCGCCCCCCCGGGAAGGAGCCGCGCGCTTCCGCCGCGGCTGCGTGCGCTGGCGCCCCCTGCAGGCGGGGCGGCCCCGGAGCGCGGCCGCGGGAAGAATCCGGGAGGTCCCGGCCCGTGTCCCCTGCGCTGCGCGAACACAGCGCCAAGAGTTCGGCGTCTTTGGGGATGTGGCTTTTCTTGTACGCAAATTTCTCCCCAGCGGAAGAGGAGGGGCAGGCACTGATCTCTCCTCTGTGGTGAGCAGCGATAGGACCTGAGGGACTGGCCTGAGTCAGAGGAGTTTTAGGCTGGATATTAGGAAAAGGTTCTTCACCCAGAGGGTGGCTGGGCACTGGAACAGGCTCCCCAGGCAAGTGGTCACAGCACCAAGCCTGACGAGTTCAGGAAGCATTTGGACAATACTCTCAGGCACATGGTATGACTCTTCGGGTGTTCTGTGCAGGGCCAGGAGTTGGACTCGATGATCCTGGTGGGTTCCTTCCAACTCAGCTTATCCTGTGGTTTTGTGAAGTGCTGAGGAGTGGCTGAGGGAGCTGGGGGTATTTAGCCTGGAGAAGAGGAGGCTCAGGGGCGATCTCATCACTCTCTACAACCGCCTGAAAGGAGGCTGTACCCCGGTGGGGTCAGCCTCTTTTCCAGGCAGAGACAGGATGAGAGAACACAGCCTCAAGCTGCGCCAGGGGAGGTTCATGCTGGACTTCAGGAAGAATTTCTTCACTGAAGAGGGTGACTAGACATAGGAATGGGCTGCTGATGGAGGTGGTGGAATCACCATCCCTGGAGATATTTAAGGAAAAACTGGATGTGTCACTCAGTGCCATGGTCTAGTTGACAGGGTGGTGTTCAGTGATATGTTGGACTCAATGATCTCAGAGGTCTTTTCCAACCTAATTGATTCTGTGATTCTTTTGGAGAAGGTACTGCAGGGTCAGCATTAGCACCAGGCACGCTACGCACTTTTTGTACCTAGATAAAGCTTGCTGCTCCAAAAGGGTAATGAATTCCCATATCAGAAAGAGAGTACAAAACCCTGGGAAACGCAGGAAGCAACACAGGAGGAGGATGTTTCTGTACCTGTCTAGAACAGAGATCATCACAATTCACACGAGAGAGTAACTCTGCAGTTGCGCACTTTAAGATTTTCCCGTCCTGGCAAGGAACCTGTGAATACCCTTCTTCTTTCCCCTTTCTGCCTTCTGTGAGCAGTGGGAGTTGTGCACCTTTTTGTTAAAAATCACTTCCTCAAAGCTCTCTGGTCTGAGTAAAATATGTAAAACCAAAGTAAAGCTTCTAGAAAAATTAATTTGCTCTTGGTTTAATTTTTCTTGCTTAACTTTTAATTTTATTAATTATCTAGTTACCCCAAATAACAGCTGTTTCTGTGAGAAACCGTAATGTATAACATTAAATACAGTCAACAGCATTGTTTAAATATCATCAGTAAAGATAATGCCTTTTTTCCTTACTTTTCAATACTGGCACAAGTAAAACATTAAAACCTGTTTTGGAACAAATACAGTTTCCCATTAGTATATGAACATACCAAGTCATCACAAAACAGAGGTGGATACAAGAACAAAAAAATACAATACTTTTTCAGCTTCTATTTGTACCAGGTGAGAAAGAAAAAAATAAAAAAGACAGTAACTGTACAACTGAACCAACTATGTTGGACTTGCTATTGGAAAACATTTCCAGAAGCATACACTTCATGGCTCTCACACAGTTCAGGTTTCTCAGCTGTCTTTGAGAGGGACAGCAGAACCCTACAGCACACCACTCAACCATTTTATATGTGTACTACAGATGCAGGGTTTTTTTCTTTTTCAGCATGCTCCTTCTGCACCCAAGAAAAACAATACCTCCAGTCCAAGTTATATCAACTTAATTTTAACTTTATTTCCACTAGGAATGATTCCACAGTAAGAAGAAAAAGAACCTGTCCCAAAGATGACCATTTACAACAGCTAAATACTCTGATTTTATTATTTTAATTCATAGATTGTTCTGCAATTTGAAAGTAAACAGAAAAAATATATTTCTATTTTTATTTTTAGAACTCAGAATTTTTACTGATTAAGTTCACCTTCATTAAGCAGGCATTAACATTGTTCCTATACAGAGTAAATGAACTGTAAGAACTCTAGTTCCATCTCTGCTTCTGATAAGAACAGATGTAGATGCATTCCAGAAATTCCTCACCGTTTCTTTAAAACAGTGTTTTAATTTGTCAGTGAGCTGTTTTCATTCCTGTGCCATTCACAGAATAAAAACTAATAAATTTTGTTGCTGCTTTCTTTGTTGCACTGCATCTTGCATTCCATGGTATGAAGATGTGAAACCATCAGCATGAGGATTCTCAAATTCCATGTAAGTTAACATTAAAAAGTTCCTTTACCATCTGGCCCCAGAATGTCTAAATTACACCAGTATTTGGCTGCAAAGCTGAAAAGCTTTAATTAGAATCACTGAATGCTACCCAGCATCATGAGCAGGAAGGGAATTTTAATTAGACAATTTCACTTAAAACAAATTTTTTTCCCAAGCATACTAATTTATAACCATCCAAAACTTCTTGCCATCATCCTACAAAAGTAGAAGTCATTAATATATAGACCTTTACATTCAGTCAAAACCACTGCTACTTTAGTTGGAAAAAAGCTCCTGTTAGAAGAGCCTTGAATGACAGAATAAGCCAGCTTTCGTTTCATTCTCATACTGGTACGATAAGAGAAGACAAAAGATACTTTTGCCACCACATCAGTGCCTCTTAACTAGAGTCTGGTTACCTCTCGTGGGATATATCCCTAAACTTAAAAACATAGCTAACTTCTCCTAACTTTGCTGAAGCTTCTATACTCCATAAATTGGCTATAATCCAGGCACTTCTCATCTCAGCACTAGACTGACAGCACTGACTTTTTATTATTGTTTTTAAACTTTATTAAAGAAATGTGGAGACCTGTTTATAACTCTTATATGGGAAAGGGGTTTTGATTACAAAGGCTTTTTAGTCAGACCTAGCAGCCAGCGGGGAATAACTTCCGAGTATTTGTTGTAGGATGATTCTGTACTGCTGACTACAGTAGTTCATTCTGCTGATAATTCTTTGGAAAACAGCCAACAATAAGATAAGATCAGACTGTCAAGGTACAGTATTTAATAATATTGAAGAAAACAAACTACCTGTTTTAAAAATCTGTTTTAACATGGAAAGAAGCAACATGAGCTTTACAACCTTTCCACAATACAGAACTTTAAGCTAAATGGAGAAATAAATAACAAGACTATCAAAACCAAGATATTGATTTAATTAAAATAACACTGTACAAAACTTAAACATAACAAAATCAACTCCACTGAGCTCATACGAAGTAAAACAACAAACTTACAGGAAGTAAACATTGCTATATTAGCTCTATTAACTACCATGTCACTGTGCGCTGCCGTTGCTTGGTCTCCTCAGAGTTCCACTTTCAGCCAGGATCCTTATAACCTTCGGAATATCTATTCCTTTAGTTAAAGGCAAACAAACACACAAAACCAGAAAATAAGCAATTTCATGATAAAATTCATTTAAAAACACAAGTTATACTGAAACATTCAGATGCTGAGATGAGTTTGGCTCTTTCCTTATTAAATGAAAAATACCTCCACTGTCAACAATCAGAACGTGCCTGGAAACTAACTGTATATTGCTATGAACAGCTCTACTGGTTCAGTTAAAGAGTCTGTCTTGCCCCTCTACCCTGACTTTGAAAGGTCTGCAGCTGATAATCAAGAAAGCATGACGAGAAGTGCTCAATTTTATCAGTGTAGCAGTAAGTTAAAGTGTCCTCCTCTGAAAACAAACAAGAAGGCCATGTTGCTTTGATGAAACTAATGCCCATGACTTTAGGAGGGTGAGGGGAGAAGAAACACAGGGGCTATTTAAGTAGCAATAATAAACATTCAGCATCCATAACCAACTTCATTCCAAAACTTCCATTCCAACAGGTACTCTGCTGAGCTGTGTGCACACATATGCCCCGTGAGAGGTTATGGCACAGACTGCAGTCTCTCCAGTTCCTTCCACAGTAAGCAAAGAGTATCTTAAGTTTCCCTACAATGTGCTCATCTTCAGTGTTCTTTTCTTAAACACATTCTGAGAAACTTAGAAACATACACAGAAGGCTTCTGAAGAAATAGCAGTAGCTGACTGGAAAGATTTAATAGCTGAAAATTATTGAAAACTTGTAAGCAAAATCAAGACTACTTGTCTCTTATTCATTAGTATTTCTACGTTACTGTGCAAACACAGTTCCTTCAGGAACCGATAAGTAAAAGTTTCTTTGTGTTAGTATTCACAAAACTAGCATTTCTTCACTTATAGCACAGAGAAGATTCTGCTTTTTTCTAATAACAATATGCTTGGGTTTAGTTTACTGTCTCACTGTGTAAATGTTACTACGCGCAAATGAGAGAAGAATTTTTAAAAAAACAAAAAATCAGCAATTATTAATGCCTTTATGGGAAGCCAGCCATTTTGAATTACCATTCCTAAACTGGATCCTGCAAAAGTTAAAGGGCTGGGAAAAGAGAAGTCTCTTCAGCCTTCCTTAGTACCTCAAAGTTCTTCAGCTCATATAAGTCTTTACTATTTCACAGAGCTAATAAATTATGTTATGTATATTTTTACATATCTGTGTTTGTGTGTGTGCATATATGAATTACCTCTGAAAGCTGGATTTGATGCTGCTATTTTGTGTAGAGTGGCAGTAACTTCCTCAGCATTCATATTCCTTACACTGTTCAAAAATTCAGTTGTGATGTTGCTTTCATATGCTGTTTCCAAAGAGCCAGTTGAAAAGTCTTGGGGTTCATCTTCATTTAGTGACAAGAACTGCTTAGCTGATCGGCTCTTTGAGTACTCTAAAGAAGGGAAATACCTCGTTTTCAGCAAGAGAAGATTCTGAAGAGCCTTCATTACCTATTTCTCTAAATAGAGCTTTTCAAAACAAGCGTTTCCAGTCTGGCACGACTGACTTTGCTACATTTTAAAACAACCAAGTGTCAGGAATGCTTTCCAGTTACACAAAATCCTGGAGAAACAACGATAGGGAGGTAGGTGAATGCTATTTCCATTATGCTTACAAAAACAGAATAGAAGTTTCAAATCTCATATATTCTAAGTCATCACAATTTTTGTTATTAGCACTGTGTTAATTGAGGTTTTCAAAACATAAACTTCCTAGAAAAACTAGACAATTTACACCCCACAGAAAAAGAAAAAAAGATCATACAAAATATCTTCACTAGTATTCAGGGTATCTTGCCTTTCCAAGCTGGGATTGTATTTCCTACGTTTGAGAAGAATAGCCATTTATTTATATCAGAAGGAAATACCTCCAAGAAATCCAGGATTCTTTGAAAAAATCGATCAGAAATACCAAGGCCAAGCAGCTGCAGTATTCAGGTATTAAAGAGAATTATCCATCCTCTACAACATAACTTACTTTCTGCTAACATCTTGATATGACTAGACCTGCAGTAAGCATGTCCTCCACCAAGAAGGGAAAGAAATATTAGGGGGTGGGGGAAGAAAAGGAAAAAAAAAGCCATAAAAACTTTGAAAGTCTCCTTAGAAACAGTTGCCTTTGAACAGAGGAAAGTCAGAGTTGGTACTAACTCAATTTCTCCCCAAATCCTACAGTTAAGTAGAATCAATGTTTTTTAACATTAGTAGAGGATGGAAAAAAAACCCCAAAACTATTAATTTATGCTACTTGCCTCTGGCTTTATTCTGCTCTTAAGCTCTGCTTTTAGAGAAGCAGGAAAAAATAATTTATGCAAGGTTCAGGGTTAAGATTAAACCACATTGAAGACTGCAAAGCCAACATTACCAGTATCAGAGTCACTAATATCTGCTGAAGTTGGGTCAGACTGTTTTGTGGAATATTCCAGTGTTGCTTCTCCATTATATTCAGCATCTAAGAGGTCCTATGAGGTACAAAAAACCAAACCAAACCAAACAAACAAACCCAAACCAAACAAAAACAACAACAAAAAAAACCCAACAAAGAAACAAAACCAAAAAAGTGTTCAGAATGTCATCAGGACAACCTCTTGAAATGATTAACTACTACATTTTAATGATCACAAACCAAATAAAACACCAGTATTTCTGCTACCAAATCTGAAAAATCAAGTATTTCTTTGAAAATCATAGGGCTGATAATGACCTTCTGTGTGTACACTGCCCGTGGTATTTTTCTGCTTTACTGAGTCTAATTCTCAACTTGTCAGATCTAAAAAGGAAGCATTTTACACTCAAAATAAAAGATCTAGTTTAAAAATTGCCAGTTAAAAGACCATATTAGAAAACTAACAAGGCCTAATGTAGGAAAACATTTTGGTTTTCAACAACTAGTAGGTTAGAAGTTATTGCAATTAGGACTTGATTGTTTTGTAACATGTCAGCACCTTCAAAGAAGTGCTCAGAACACCTCCATATGCGCCACCTATGTAAAGACAAGTCAGTCACAAGCAATAGCAGAGAGGGAAAAACTGGGTTTCTAATAGTGGAAAAAGAAAGAGACCTCAAAGAGAACAGTCCAGTGAGTAGGAGCAGAAGTTCTGTAAAAAAAGAAATTCATGTCAATGATGTGTGATTACCTGGTGAATCAAGCGAAGCCTGGGAACAGAAATGGGAGACAGAACAAGAGTGTCAGGCAAGACAGAAGAGATGAGAAAAGATAAAGTGAGAATTGAAAAGGGGCAAAAATAGCAGAAAAACTTACATGTAAGGAAAAGCAGAGGAAATAACTGGTGATTTTTAGTTTTTACTAACAACAACAAAAAAAAAGCAAGCACCTTTGAACAGAAATTAAGACTTGTCAACAGAAAAGCTAAAATTTTACCCTATAATCATTACAAAAATTCATGTATTTAGCGGGCAAAACTTGCAATACTGTCTCCACAGCAATTTCTTTTCCTTAAACTATCTATAATACTAAAAATGCACGATCACAGGAATTTACAGATTTGTAAAACAAAACCAAAACAAAGAGTACATTACTTTGTTTGATGCAGCCTGCTGACGATATTCCACCAGTGCCTCTGTGAGAGTCTGTGTAACTTTCAGGATAAATGAAGCATCATCTTCATTCAGTATCTCAAAACTTTGCTAGGAAAAAAAAAAAGGACACAAAACACAAAATAAAACATTTTCCCTCTGGAAGACTGAAGTATCACAATTTATAAACAAACCTGCAGGAACCTCATTTGCTTTGTGTCTCTATCCTTCTGTCAGACCTTGCTGAAATTAGAAAGCAAATACAATTTTTATTTTAAATCCCATAGACTGGGAGTAGGGAGATAGAATGAAAGAGAATCCTAAGAGAAGATGATGCATCTACCCAATATAATGCTTTGAAAAGGTTCTGAATCCTGCCTTCTAACAAAATGGTAATCTGATAGGTTACCAGACTGCCTACATTTTCACTTTCATTACTTGCTACATTTTAGACTTAGCAAATCAGTGATTTTATAATTTTTTTCCCAAAAAATTACTTTGCAAGGTAAGATTTAACACTCACCAAATAACCCAACAGTTCTTCTTGACTAGTGAATTCTTCAGAATTTGTTGTAAATTCTTGCTGTTTAACATAAAAAAATGTTCAGAGATCTATTATGTGCAATAAATATAAATAAACAGTAATAATTATGGTTACTCTAAAATTCAAATTGTTTGTGCTTGTATGAAATGTGTACATAGGTTTTCTGAACAAAGTAGGAAAAAAACTTGTTTTAATAGTTTTGCCTTAGTAACTTGTGGCTAATTTATTGACAATAATATTAATTTGAGTAAGCAAACACCATTGCCAATCATGTATTAAGGTAATTATTTCCCCAACTATTTGGAAACTGGAGTAACCCATTAGCAGAAAAATGTTCACCTCAGCTTCCTTGTTTTCTTCCTCTGATTGGTTATTGGTCTCATACCTTAAAATAGAATAGATAAAACATTCAGTTGGCTGATCCAGCAAAAATGTGTAGCTAGCCAACAACTGATAATCAGTTTAAATTCCTGACACACTACTACTACAGTAGTTCTGATACACTCTGAAAGAAAGGTCACATATTATTTCCTTAGAGAAGTCCCAGTGGTCCCAGATCATCATAAAAATTATTTATGAGTGGGGGTTTTTTTTAGTGTGATTATCTAGCACATAAGTTCTAAAACTCAGAGTTAATTAAAAAGTTTGACACTGGTAGTAATAGCTGTAAGATTTTTGTACGTATTGCATAAAGTCAAGGCTCCTAATTACAGTATGATTTTTATCAGCACTTCACAAACTTATTTTTAGAAAAATATCAGCTATAAAAAATTAGTGTACAATTCATCCACACAAATACTGGCATACAAAGAGTCATATGACTAAACATTACTAACCCATACGTGTGCTGTTCTGCCATTATAACTACTACAGATACATTCCACCCCTTTGCAAGCCCAGAAACCAGGGTTGAGAGTGGCTGGGTGTTTCTAAAATTAACCAAAACCATATGACTGCCAAGCCTAAGCCCTCCTCTTTCTTGAAATCTTCCTTAGGAACCAAAGTTTAGTAAAAGCAGATGATGATAAAATAATCTACACCTTGAGATGACTGTTCAGAACTTAACTACCAAGAAATAAGGAGTCACAGAAATTCTCAGAGAGATATTGCAGAATCTTTAAGTGAAAACATCATTTGACTGCTTGCTGTCTACGAGAATCTGATCTTATTTCTTTTTAGAAACTATATATTGAGTTAACATCTCTCAGTAATCTTACAAAAATAAACAGTAAAAGAACAAGCTGAATTCCTAATTTAGTAACTGACTTCAGAATCAGTCTCCCACTGAAACACCTGGCTGCTCATAGTTACCCAGGATCTATTAGAACAGGATTAAAAGAGTAACATTAGGTGATTTTCTAAAGGGTGCTGATCTTAAAATTTAAAAGTGTAAGACTGCACAATGAGGATCAGTATCAAGTAGAAATAGCAGCATTTCCAGAAGCCTTTTTTAGCTTCCTACTCTTGATGTTTTCACAAACTAGTTCACTTTCCAGATTCAGAACTGTTAGTTATTTGAAAGCTAGTAAATAAACACAAAGATTCATAAACCTGGATTTGAATCTGGCTTCAACTAATCTTTTTCCATAATGGTTGCTCCACAGAGGGGCCAAGTCCTACAAAACTGTGTTTCAGGAACACGAAAATTTCAGCTTTAACAGTAAACAAGCAAAAGGTGTTAGCCCTCCATGTCTGGGAGAGATATTACTGGTTTAAAGTAAAACACACTCCAAGAGAATGTCATTAAGAGCAAAACCAAGTAACTAAATTGTTGGAACAAAAGTCTTATATTTGGGTTGGTACATGTGTACCCCTTAGTGAATGCTTTCCTGTGGTTCCTGGTGCTGCACAAAGATGAGCAGTGTTGGAGATGTCCTCCTCACACAAAGGCTGACACTTCAAACTGAGCTCACATCACTGTTACTAATAAGGTGCTCACAAGCAGCAAGGGCAGTTTCACCATTTTAGAACACCACTGTTCCTTTAAAACACTATTGTTCCTCCATGAAACCTTTTGTAAAGAAGAAACTCCAATTGTTACAGCTATTACTGATTGTCTTTACCTTCCAAAATCAGTTCATACACCACCCTAATTATCTGACATGAACATGTAACAGAGGAGGTTTTAAACCATGAGGAAATGTTCTTTTTGAACAGCACATGAGCAGCACACAACGACAATACCTTAAGGATAAACACAGTTAAATATAAAACCCAGCTGCATTCAGAGCAAAATCTGAGGTCACTTTACATATACTGGGTTTTCTGTTGATGAGAGAAGTTTACAGCTGAGCACAATTTCAGAAGACATGGATTTTACTATTATGCAAATCCAGTGCAGACAGTTGTCGTGTGCAACATTTTCCTTCAAATTAAGTGGATTTAAGTGGTGGATTTTTTTGTTTCTTTTACCTTTCTGAGTTGTTGCCTTTGCTGCTTTCAATAGCATTATTAGGTTCAACACTTCCATCTGGTTTTGCCTGTTCTTTCTGACTTTTTCCCTTCTCCTCTTGAACATTCTTTTCATCTAAACCAATAAAATCAGTATATTAAGTAATGTCTTTCCAATGTTTTAATTTTTAAAAATGTTCTAAACAAAGAATACTTTTAAAGATAACATCAATAAAATCTGAAGGTTGAAGTAAGGTATCTTGTGAAGAAGTAAAATAAAAATTTCACTTAAAAATCAGTAGAAATGGACTTTTATCACAAACACTTGGATTAGTCTTTCCTTTGCCACAGACCCCACGGCCATCCACAGAACTGCATAAATTCACCTTCTACAACTCAATTGTGGAAGCTATGAACAGGCACATACAGAGTAAATAAGTCATGCACTGGTGAAAGATTAAAAAAAAAACAATACAAGAAATAATTTTTCCTCTTACCTTGAATAGGGTCTGTCAGTTTCCCATCTTTATTTTTACTATCTGTTTTTTCTGCATTACTGAGGGATGTATCCACATGCTGAACTTTAGCTTTTGAAGGGCTGTCATCTGCATTAAGATCTAAACAAACATGCTTGAAATGTAGCACAGTGGGCATTATCTTGATAGAGGATGGTTCTAATACTGCACTTCAATTTCACCTAATTCTGTTTCTGTTCAAGAGTAGTTGCAAACACTGATTTTATAAGCATTATTATGTGACAGCATAATAAATATGAACTGCAAATTAGTAATAAACTTTCAAATATTTTATATCCTGGTTATACTTATATGCATGCATTTCTTAAAATATGTAAATACTATAAATGTAGTAGGATGCCACAAAGTCACATGCAAAATTAGACACATTAACCAACAGGTTACAGTCAAGAAATCTAATTTGAATAGGACTGGACTTATTTCAAACCACTTTCTTACATTTTAAATGGTTATTTTTCCTCTTTGGAGTATGACACTGCTAATCTAGATCATCTCATTACTTCTACTGAGCTATTTTAAGATACCATTATATACTGATATACATTAAAATTAACTACATTAGTTTTAATTCAAATCTTTATTTTTCATGCAATGAGAATGAGGGCCTCATAGCAACTTTTAGCCATTTCCTCAAGTGGCACGCAGTCAATACTGTCTGTCCACCTAGACAACATTGTACTACAATGAGTTTCAAATGTTAAACTGAGTGGGGAAATCTCACGGATACCACGTTCCTATAATTCTGTGAGTATCAATGGCTAGTAAAGCAGAAAATTTTCTTCCACAGGTAAGAGCTATAGCTGGCTTTCTGTACTGCAAGTTAAATACAGAGCCCCAACCTGCTCCTTTTGCCCAGTCCACCAATATGCTGGTGATCATCTGGCAGTGCAGAGACTGCACCAGTCTGATGTAGATCAAGGAGGACCAAATTAGAAATGGACAATTTACACCCCACTGAGCATACTTACATTCTTGGCATCTCCTCCTCGTTATTGGAGCTTTTGTAACAACCTAAAAATAAAACCCATTTATGTTTGTTATTTTGTGGATAAAATTATTCCATAGATATTTCATCAGCATTTTTTTAAAGAATATATGACCAGTAGTGTAAAACACATGTGTGTAAATCCCTTAATGGATATTCAAAAAGCCAGGAAGTTAGTTACCTTGACTTATTTACCACAAATAAATGTCTGTTAGAGCTTAAAAAAAAAAAAGGAAAATTCAACAGCTGGTTTCAGAAGATATAGCAGTAAAATTAAACCAGGTTACACATGTTCTGTTTAAAAGTTTCTTAAATCAAGAATGGATTTGCTATGGATGTAATAAACTACCTAGAAAAACAAAAAGGTCTACAAAATAGAGATGGAAGTAATTATTTCTATATCCATGAACATAAATCTCAAGTAAAACAGTCTCAAATCAATATAAGAAGTTTAAGTAGGTCAAATGAAAGCCTTGCTGCCAAAAGTCAGTTGCTTTTCTTTTTAAGCAGAGGTTAAAAACAAAGGATATGCAGACAGAATGGATTTGAGAATCTGAAATCTCTCCATTCCACAGCATTCATTCCTGACTTGATCTTCCAATATTCTAATACTCGTTTTTCATCAGAAAAGGGTAGAATTAGGGCAGGCTTTTATCCTTGAGCCTAGGTGTGGTAGTATCACATAGAAGGAAATGTGTCTTTTTTCAGATGGGCAGGACATCGCCAGCTTTAACACGGGAACTTTGTGAACTCCACTTTGAAAGGAGACATCTGTGCACACTAAGTAGCATTAGCAAGGGATCTTGTCAAGGAACACTGCTTAACAAGCAGGATGCTGACAGAAATTCAAGTTGATGCAGAAAACAAATCTAATGTCTACCAAAAGAACACTGAGCAACTCAATAAGCTCGTCATGAACCACTGTGGTCAGGTACCCCTGGAGAAGAAACTTCACCAATATCCTGCCCACATAAAGGTGTTATAAATACTACCGTGGTGTAAATATCAACAGAAAGCCATATGAAGGTATCTCCACATGAACACGCTTCTAAGGGCGCAGCTCCCCAAGAATTTAAGATTATAGTGCTCCTGTAATCCCATGGCACTGCTGACAATCTCCAGGTATCAACCTGCAAATTCCCACACTTCCATGTGTATCGCTGGAAATTTTACCTGGCTTCCCTGAGAGTTGCCACAAGGTGCTAACAAGGCAGAAACTATTCAGAAAAGTCATAAAGGTGGTTTCCCAGCAACAAGGAAACAACTTATTTTACACACACATAGAGCTGAGAATTGATTAAGTATATATATTTTGCATTATTTGTGCACTCAGATAGGGAAATTGTGTCCACAATAATCCTGGAAGAATTCCTGAGATGACAAAAAGCACCTGTAATAAAGGTTAAAGAAGTAAGGTTTTCCTACCATCCAAAGCAAATCTGCCTGCTGTAACGGAAATTACATTCCTTGTTTCTTTATTAAATATAAAGCTTCTGGAATTCTTAGAGAAATGTACCTGTATTTGTTTTCTTCCTTCTTTCTTCTCAATTGTTAATCCAAGTTGCCTAACTCTTTTGTTCAGTTCAGAGCCCTTACCCTTAATTTCATCAGATCCTGCTATCTCTGGATAATGCTGTTTCTAGAAAATAAACACAAATCCTTAAGTCACACAACTACTTCCAGATATAGCACAGTTAATAATCATGGGAGATAAATTCTACATATACATAGCAGAACTTATTAAAATGATTATGAATAGAATCACCAAATAGTTTAGGGGACTGAAGCCAAATCTTCAGCTCATAACAGGGTTGCTGAACTGGTTGCACAGGGCTTTGTCCGCTTGGGTCTAACAACTTCTGAAAACAGAGATTCCCCCATTCCTCTGGATAACCTGCCCCAGTGCTTGGCTGCCTTCACAGCAAAAAACTTCTTTATGTCAAGTAGGAAAGTCCCCTCTTTGAATTTATGTTCCTGCCAAGAAGCTCCATAAAGGGTCTGGTTCTGCCTTCCTAATAACCTCCTCTGAGGTACTGCAGGGTTACTGTTAGATTCCCCCTGACACTTTTTCTTCTCCAGCCTGGGCAAACTCAATTACCTTAACTTCTCCTCATAGCCCAAATGTGCTTCAGCCCCCTGACTATCTTGGCAGCTCTCCACTGGACTAGCTCAATTTCATAAATAGCTTTCCTTCTGCAGTAGCACAAAACTGGACACAATATTCTGGATATGTCCTAGCAAGGATCAAGCACAGGGGAATAATCACTTCCTTTGATCTACTGGCTGTACCCTTGTTAGTAGAGCTCAGCTTGCAGTTAGCCTTCATTGACACCAAGGCACACTACTCATCTTTAGCTTGTTATCCACCAGGACCCCCACGCTCCTCTTCAGCACAGCAAATTCCAGTAATTTAGTTTCCTGCCTTTTCCACTGCCTAGGGTTAATCTATCTCAGGTGCGTGACTTGAAAGCTATCCTGGTTGAATTATTGTATTTTTATAGTATTTAAGAATATAGCAGAGATGCAGTTAACAAGCGTGAGATTCAGAATTGCAGGAAACAGTTCAAAGCAAGGAAGAAATACAATAGCTGAGAATATCAAAACTCAGCATGTACATCTGAATTAATGACCAGAAACAGTATGGTGTTTATGAAATACATCACAGCAGTACACATTAGGCCTAAAACTGCCTCAAAATACTACGCCAACTCAGCTGTCTATGACTTTAAGATATGTGGGTTGTAACACCAATTTTGAGCAACTTGTATGGGAAGCATCAAAATACTTTTCAGAATATTGCTTTCTCAGTTTTGTTAAAGCCCATCCTAAGCCAATATACTCAAGTAAACATCCAAAGACTGGACAGTCTCATTTCTCTAAACATATTGAAAATAATAGCGTGTTTAAAAGTTTGTGAGCTGACATGAGCCTTTGCAAATTGTCATAAAATAGGCAACAGAACTCACAAGGATTGTCCAGCCTCAAAACTGAGAACAAAAGTTGGGGTTTTTCCCTTGATTCCAAGTCATAGTTTCTATCTAATATGCATCATGTTCATTTATAATTATGTTGCTTTTAAAGCATCTGAAAGACAGAAAAGTTTCTTCACTGATCTCGTTCTTCTAGATAATAAAAAAAAGTTGTCTCAAACCTACTTCAAGTCAATTCTAGCTATAGATTCCATTACTGGCGTTACTGGTTGACCAAAATAGAATAAACTAGAAACTCAAGTGTCAAACAATGGACAGGCATACAGGTTATTGATGAGAAGAACTTATGTTTATCATAAATCCATATCTGTTTATCACAGTTACACAATTGCAATACAAACATAGACATTTTCACAAGAGCTTATGTAACATCTTCATTTTAATTTTTTTTAATATCAAAAGACAACTAGCAAATTCTCTCCTTAAATCATTACATTAAAACAAACAAACAAACTAACAAAAAGAACTTACCAAGTATGCCAGTCTGTGCTTGGAACCGCAAATATGCATGAACATGTTATTCAATCCTGTTTTACAGTAGCATAGTTGACATTCATAGAGAAAAGGAACATTGTCTTTTGATCGGTATTCTATTATATAATTAAGTCCTGTATTGATTAAAAAGAAACAACTTAGGAAATTTGATGTTTGCTGGAACAAATCATCAGTGCTAGTTGCAAAAGCACTGATTTTAAAGCACTGACAACTAAGGAAAAGGTTACTACTGCATATCAAATACATCAATGAAGACTTTTAGAACCATCAGTTATTTGGGTATCTAGACTTTCTGAACGCAGAAAGTCGATTTTTTTAGGATACCTTAGGTTTGCCACATAGGACTCAACAACTTTTTTTAAAAAAATCTAAAAAAAAATACCAACTATTATTTTTTAACTATCTAGAACTGAATGTATTTTAATGTATGTCCCTAGTTGCTTTTTCTATCAACTCCCATCTCCCTTACCTCCCCTGGATAAGTAGTTAAATTGCAAAAAGCCATACTGATCGTTTAAGTTAAAGTTCATTTCTGTCATACCACCTTAGATTGTTTCTAGAGAACACTGTCAGCATGAGATATCTAATCCAATATATTCCAGGCCAAATCCAATGTTTTTGTCACTAAGATCAGTCACTTCCATTCCATACTATTGGGTACTCAGTGTAACCGTAAGAAGATTTTATTACACATTACCTAATTTCACATTAAAAAAACCTAATCCATACTCCTTAAAGGTAAACATCACAGAAACCAACAACTACAGTATTAAAAGCCCTCACCAAGTGCAGGTTCTGAATCTTTACATGTATTAAGCTGTTCCTCCAAAGTCTGTCCATGAAACTTCTCTGGCTCAACTGGCACTGTAAGAAATTCACATACAAGTGAATCCCTGCTCATACATGATCCCATATCACAAATTAAGTCAGTTATTATAAAACATTATTCCCCCTAATCCTATTTCCACTCTTTTTAAAGCATTTGGTTTACAAAAATTGTTTTAAGCATTATTACAAAATACTACTGCAGATTGAAAGTACAATGAACAGAAATGAATTCCCAATGACCTGGTAAGGTCTGTACTTTATTTGTAATATTGTGCCTCAACATTTTTTATTTCTTCCACTTTTTTTGGGGGGGGCGGTGTGGGGGGACGCATTGAACATTCTTACCATAATCAGGAAGTCTTGCAGGTGTTTTCACTCGTTCCACTGGGATACTCTCTGCTTTAACTAAAAAAAAAAAACCAAAGAAGAAAAAAAAGAAATACAAAAAAAAACCCCCACAGAAGTAGAAATAAAATCGTTAGTACAAAAGACAATCTGGTACAAAACCAGACTACTTTTAAAAAACCTCTTTGAGCTTTTGTTGACATGAGAAAACTAACCTATGTTTAGTTTTGAATGTGCTAAGACTTCACAGATTCACAGAATATTCTGAGTTGGAAGGGACCCACAAGGACCAAGTCCTGTACAGGGACTGAACACATGACCCTAGTGGCATTAGCACCATGCTCCAAAAGATTGAGAAAAAACATTCCCACCAAACAACAACAAGGTTATTTAATGTCAGGTAATTCAATGAAGCAGGCACGGAGAGTTCAATGTCTCTATGCATTTCAGGGCATTCAGTAATTTCAGGGCATTTATTTCAGCAGCACAGAGCTGCTAAATATTTCATCACTTAAATTTCCTTTACAGTCCAAATTAAAATTCCCAGATCAGGTAGGTGCAATGACTATGTCTGACTTGAACAACTTTCAAAACAAATTCTAGGAACAGTGCACTGTAGAAACCTGTAAATACATTTTGGTGCATCATGAAGCCAAAACAATTGTGAATATAGTTAGACCTTCATTCTTTCTGGAACTAGGCTAGTTCATCAAGACCTGGGGAAGGTTTAATGATTTATTAAACCTATTAAAAGTATTAAAAATATCTTAACTAGTTGAAGCAAATTAACCCCTTTTAAAAAAACAAATATAAATTATATACAGTGTTTCCACAGGCTTTCATAAGCACAGATTTTTTAAAGTATATTTTAAATCTTGAAGGTCTCTAAGATCTTGAATCCTTTAGGGTTTCTCAAAATTTTAATGTAGGTGATTTTTAGTATTCTGGCTAGCACTTGTTGATCAGTGTTGCATACTTCTTGTTCATGTCACTGACTGATTAGCTAGTACTGGATAGGTATATCATTAAAGAACACAAGACGGGTCTTAAAGCATGAGTCTTGAGAAAGTCTTTTTCTCATTTGTTTCATAAACGACTACATTGGGCTGGGGAGAAAAATGCATGTATAGAACACAGCAGGAAGCAAAACATCCTACACTTACCCATGCCATGAGCTTTCAATGCTTCTTCAACCTAAGTTACCAAGACATCCACCAACAAGGAAGAAAGACACTTATGAGTCAAGAAACAACAATGCAAAGGTTTCATTATTTATAAAGTAAGTTAGATTAATACCAACACCATAGACTATCTCAGGTGAACAGATAATTACATGAGAGACAAACATCGGGTTTTTTTACCTGGAGATTGTCTATGATTTATGTAATTCTATTCTGCCTTTAATAAGAGCCACATATTGTCATGTATTGTCTTTACTAGACATAAGGTTGTAATATTTTGTGACAGAACTAATGTACAAAACCAAGTTCTACATTATTACAGTATACAAGATAGTAAATTAGCAAAACTAGTTAGATATCTGAAATTGTATGTTTTAACACCGCATTAGAAACTAGATTTCAAACTCATATTCTACTGCTAAATGAATCAGTAAAATCTGAAAAAAGGTGCATTCAAAAACTGATCTTACCGCCTTGTGTTTGAATCCAAGGAAGTGAGTCTGCAAGTTTAATGCAGAAGAACACCAGATTTTGCAAATCTAGATTAAAGAGAAGTATGTCCAGCATTGCCCACAAACCAAGAGAAATAAAATACCACTGATATCAAAACAGATCTGCTATTGAACTGTTGGTATAGGTAAGTTCTACAAAAGCACTATTACTTTGAAGACAAACTAGAGCAGCCTCCTAGAACTGAATTTTATAAGGCTCAAAGACCACCAAAATACAGTGGAATGAACAGGAATCTCCATATTACATAAAAATTTCCGATGTCTCCAGAACTCTGCAGCTATCTCATAACACTTTTTGTGTGGGACTGTGTGGATAAGTAAAGACAGATCCAAGACCTTCCTCACACATCTGAACCAAGGGTGAGCCAGAGGCATGGCATGATTGTAACAAGCCAGTACACCTGCCCGAGGTGAGCCAGTTCTCCTCAGTGCCACATCCAGACTAACACAGTTACTCTGATCAGTTTGGGGCCCGCCTCACTCACTTTGGAACCCTTCCCTATCACAGCTGTTTTATGCCTGGGTCACTTCAGAGTGGGAGCAGAATAGGTTTAAATTAATGTGACTGAACAGTCTTAATATTTTCTTCTCCTCTAAAAACCCCAATATGCTTAAAATCAACCGCAATAAACTTGACAACCAGAGAAATTAGGATTTTTTTTTTCTAAATGGAAACTGCATTTAATTGTCCACTTAAAAAAGAAAGCCTTTATTTAGAAACATAATATTATTAAAATTATTCATTTTAATAAGATGGTTTTTAACACACATCCAAGTCAAAGATGACGAAGAGAGCCAGATAAGTTCAGCTCCAGTGCTATTTACCAATCTTGCTCAAGAGGAAATAAAAAACGTTCACACAAGATTTAGCACAACTTTGTTCCACCAAAATAATTTTGTATTAGGTACAATTTTCAGTAATACTTACATTGCAGTAGAAGGGGTTTACTTGCCTCTTTATCCCAGTTTTAGGGTCCATATTCAGTCCTTAGATGATAAAAAAACTCTAGGAAAAATGCAGAAAGATTGCAAACTATTATTTTAGCTTCATAAAATTATTTACGTCTTTGTTCCACCTGTATAAGGGTTAGGCATATTCCAACTTTAATTTGTGCCTCGCCTTGAGTTATATTCAACCTTTAAATCTCCAGGCTAATAATTCTATTTTCAACCCGAGAGCAAAAGTACAGCATGGAAAAAAACAATTGTTCTCCAAGAGTTTCCCTCGGGAAACATTAAAGCCACCAGAAGATTACGCACACCCTGAAACAAAAGTAACCCGGACCATTTCAAGCTTCCCCCTTCTTTCCTGGGGTAGAACTGCGCGCCTGGGCTGGGACAGATGGCACACACACACAGCGGGAACAGCCAGCCCGCAGCGCCCGAAGCGTGCCTTTGCAACAGGAGGAACACGGCGGGCTTTGGGAAGAGGGGCACGCTCCTACCCGGATCGCGGCGGCGAGGGAAGGAAGGACGGAGACAAGGAGGGAAGGGAGGAAAGGAGAGAATGGAGGGAAGGAAGGGAAGCAGGGAGGGCCCGAAGCTCCAGATCCCACGCCAAGAGCGGCACCACGCGGGAGCTCGCCCTTGCCGGCACTTCCATGCCCGGCGGGGAGGACACAGACGCCTGCTCCTGCACGGAGCCGGGGAAGTGCCGGGCCGCCGCGGCACCCAACTCACCCCGGCGCGCCGGGCGCGGGAGGGTGCAGCACCCGGAGGAGCCGAGGGAGCCGGCGCTCCCCGCTGCCGCACCGGCGCCTGCCACACAGCCGCTTGCGGGCGGCAACTGCCTCACGCCGGGCGCGGAAGGGCCGCGGGGCCCCGCC
>WBMZ01007964.1:0-66812 GCA_013400975.1 Atrichornis clamosus | reverse complement strand
TTTTAAACTAAGACAGCCCTCCTATGGGGAACAACATAAACTCAAGAGCTTAGTCCTTTTTTTTCTTTCCTGAAGAGTAGTAAAATATGCAGATATGAAAGATTTTTGAGAATTACAACATTTTAAAGCTCTCTGTGCAGAGGATTGGGAAATGTGAAAGGGAGTCATATCTCTTATGAATGAGGAAATAGATAACTGTTAAGCTCAAGGAGAAGAAAAGGAAAGGAAACAGAAAATTTTGAAACTCAATTTCCAATATTGTGCTACTGAGGTCAAAAATAGGTTTGTGAATTTTTGTTTCACAAACAAGATTTTCACATATTGCTAAGTGCTCCTTTCTTTCTAATTATTTTTTCTTTAAGCTGGTGTGGACTTCTGTAAATGTGTTAGTGTTACTGTCATTAGGCCAATTCAGTTAGTGTAAATAGGAAGGTAGGTGAAATGCCAAGGACATATTTGGTTTAATCAAATGTCAACTGGAGTTTCTGTGAGTACAATTAAAAGACACAATGGTACCAATAGAGGTGATGGGTTAAAATACTGCCAGTACTTTGACTTTCTTACTGTTAGTAGTCTCTATGTATCTAGAATTGCTACCAAAATTAATGCAGAAGGTTTGCAAAAGAGATACTGTTTCAATAAATATGGGATGAAATGATTAGGACTTTCCTAGAGTACCAGTTAGAAGACGACTGAGATGAGCACTCTCTTTATCTCTGTTCAAAAGTATACTCTTGTGATCAAACTTATATATCAGTGCGACAAGTTGTAGGGGAAAGTGTTTCAGAAAGTCTTTATTTATTACTCTCTGAATTTAATTCCATAAAACTAAAAAATATACTCTCTTTAATCTCTGCTATGTAAAGTTTTGTTCTGTGTTCTGAAATGAACATTTTAAGAGAAAGTATAGTGTCTGTGATCTCGCTAAAGCTACTACAGTATCCACAACATACCAAAAAATTGCATCCCTGATTAGCTGATGTTTCTAAAAGAGAACTGCCTAATTAGATTGTTTACATTTGGATTCTTCTCATTTTCTGTGGCCAGTTAGATTGTTTACACTTGGATTCTTCTCAGTGTTCTGTGGTTAGAAAGAAATAAAAATAGTTAAAATGTTTAGAGAGATTACTTCATTTCAAAGAAAATAAACTGTTAGCATTATTGATTTAAGAAAGGTGGGCAGGCAATATATTGTTTTATGTTTATTAATCTTAACCTGAATGATTTGGTATTGGGTATAACCAGTAAAATCTGTACTTTTAAGTCTGTAAGATTGTTTCTCTATTTGTTTACCAGACTGTTTAGTTGACTTCAGCACTGCAAATTGCCAGAATTGATCCTAATCATGGATATGTGATCAACACTAGTCCGACAAGGGGTGCAGTTTGGAGAAAAAAAAAAAAAAAAAAAAAGATGGATATAAACCTTCCATATACCATCCATTCTGCAGGGCCATCTATGACCTTGATCAAGCCATTAAGAATCATCCTTCAGGAAGACAGGGGAAATGAAAGCTGCTTAATTATATTGCATTGAACTGCAAAATTCCTTATTCTTATGCATATCTCTTAAACACTATTTAAGGGAATGTAGAAATTATTCAGAAGCTGAGACAATGCTGGCATAGGTATTTCAGAATCAATCAAATGGAGTCTTGAAACCCGCATACATTCTTAGAGATTTATGTGAAGATGTGTTATGTTGTGTATCTTGCATTGAAAGCCACGCAATATCCTCGCTGGTGTACATGCAGTTGGATGTGTGACTTCACTGGTCTTTAGGCCATACTGATTTCCTGCCAAATTTTGCTACACAGAGGAACACGTCTAGCATATTCCTCACTCCGCTGATTTGCTTTTTAAATTGCATCTATTCCTAGGTTTTACAAATGCTTATTGCACAGCTGGCTTTAGGGTAGAGCAAAATAAGTAGGTGCACAGGGTGGCCAACTTCTGGGATAGGGTTAAAGAGCCTTTGTAAGAGACAGAGGAAATGGGTGACTACAGAGCCCTGTGTACCTACGCTGAACTTGATGGCTGCACAGTTGTCTCCAAAGAACCAAAGTTCAAATCAATGTTCAGCAGCTGGTTTTGGTTCCTTCTTGCAACACCTGTTGCATCTTGCTCTGCTCATCTCTCAAGCTTTATTTGAAGGTCAGCTGCCCCTTCTGTCCGTGAGCCCCCAGGCCAACCTCACCCTTTCCTCTTTCCCACAGCAGGAGCAGATGTGTCCAGTGCACAACATGGCACCCAGTACAGGAGGATAACGCATGTAACCCTGCCATAAAACTCTGTGTGGGACGTTATGTTGGCTGTTCTCTGCGATTTTTTAATCAAATCTGCTTCTAAATGAGGGATTTTCCAAGGACAAATATGGGAAGAGAAGAGGTGTCTGGACCTTTTTGACACTCTTCAACCTTCTGAAACCTCTGTGTTCTGTCTCAGGCCTCTCCCCAGCTTCACAGGCTGGAAAATGGCTGAGTTCTCCCAACTCCCAGAATCCACACACACCTTTCCTGTTCCCTCCTATTCTACTTCCCAAGTAACCCATCACACACAGGTGTTTCTTGAAGTTCTCTAAACCTTCCTACCCCAGCAGATTTACAGTGTCTAATTGAACTCCCAGTTTCCTCTATCCCAAGTCATTTGCATGTGAAATGCCCTTTGCCACCACCTAGTTTTGCCTACATTGTTGAGGTGCCTCAAGCCAGTTCTGAGATTATTTTTGACATACATACCCAGAACCATGTTGCTACCCAGTTTTTATCCTACCATAGCTCAGATAAATAATTAACTCGAAACAACTTGCATAAAACTATGAATCATTTATTTTGTTCCCAGTCACCTGAAATTACTAGCTCTGGTGCGTATTGATTTGAAAGACTGTCCAAGAGTCTTTCTCCTACACTTTAGATAGTGAATTCACAATAAGTCGTAAACACATTCTCTCAAGGTGCCTTACGCCTCTGCAGGGTAAGATGGTCCCCCTGCAAAAACATTTGGTGATGAGGGGATTCGCCTTTGGGAGATGCTCTCTTCTAGTCTCAGTCACTACTTGTCTACGAAATCTCAACTTATTATCATATTACATAGTATGAAACCAAGCAATTACATCTTTGATTATTTGGGGGGAAAACCAGCGTATAAAATAATAGAGTCTTAAAAAATAAATGTACAAACTTTTATTTTTCCTTTTTAGTAACTTATTGCTCTTACTTTCCCTGTTGCTTTACATGCAAGGATCTTGTGCCCAGTTTTAAAGCTCTTTCAGACTTCTACTTCTGTCTTTATCGCTGTCTTATTATTTGTTTTAGCCCTAACATGATCATTTTGCACCATTTCATGCATTTCTGTAACAATTTTTCTAGGGCTGGGAGTCTGTTACAAAATTAGTTGTGGTATCTGAAGGGAACTGACAATTAATAAAGGTTAGGGAAATTACCACTGAAGGCTTTTAAAGTTTTCTTCTATTTGTACCATATCTTGATAATAAAAAAATTAATTACATTAAAATAAAGGGTGCCTGTTTGTTGAAAGAACACAGTTAAACTGCACCTAACAATGTAATACTATATCTTGTCAATTACAGAACCTATATCCTGTCATTTACAGAACCGCAAAATCACAGAATGACTGAGGCTGGAAAACACCTCTGGAGATCATTTTATACAAACCCTGTATTCAGAGCAGGGCCAGCTGGAGCAGGTTGCTCAGGGCTGTATCCAACTGGATTTTGAATCCAACCACATCTGCAATGATGGGGATTCTACCAGCTCTCTGGACAACCTCTGGCAGTGTTTGACTCCTGTCAAGGTAAAAAGATTTTTTCTTTCACTTAAGTAAAATTTCCTGTGTTTCATTTTCTTGTTCTCGGTTGCATTACTGAGAACAGCCTGGGTCCACTTTGTTCCAACCATCAGGTATTTATTCATATTGACGAGATCCCACCTGAGACTTCTCCCGACTCAGAAGTCACAACTCTCTCACCCTCTGATTGCATGTCAGAATCATATGCTCCCAGACATTAATGACTTTTTTAGCCCTTTGCCAGACTCTGCCCTTTGCCCCATCCCATCTGGATGGTGGCACGACCTCTTCTGTATCAGCTCTTCCTCTGTTTTGTGTCATCTTCAAAGGATGCACACTCTGTTCTACCTATGACTTTGTCCCACTGTACAGGTCAATAATGAAGATGTTTAGAAGTATCAGATCCCTCACTGCCAGTCCCTGAGGAACACCGGTAGTGCCTGACCTTCAGCTGGACTTTGTGCAGCTGGTTCCAACCCTTTGAGCCCAGCAGTTGAGTCAGTTTTCAGTCTACCTTGCTGTCCACTTATCTAGCCTATACTTAAATATTTTGCCTAAGGATGTTATGGGAAAGAGTGTCAAAAGCCTTGCTGAAGTCAAAGCAAACAATGTCCACCATTTTTTTCCTTGTCCAGCAAGGTAGTCACTTCATCAGGTTGGCCAGACAGGATGTCTCTCATAAATCCCTGCTGACTCCTTCGAGTCACATTCTTATCTTTAATATGTTTGGAAATGGCTTCCAGGATTACATGGTCAGTCACCTTCCATGGGATTGAGATGAATCTGACCAGCCTGTAAGCTTCCTGCTTGATCCACTTGAAGATAGGAGTAACATTTGCATTCTTCCAAGCCTTGGGAACCTCCCGCAATAACAACTTTTCACAGATTATCAAGGATAGCTTTGCAATGTCATCAGCCAGCTCCTTCAGCACTCAGTCCCATGGATCTGTGTTTGTTCAGTGTGTTTAAATCCTTGACCTGATCCTCCTTCAATGATGGTAAGCCTTCCTGGCTCCAGACTTTCCCTCTGGTCTCAGGGATGTGGGATTGCTGACGGCAAGTCTTACCAATAAAAACAATGGCAAATAAAGTGTGGAGTACCTTGGCCTTTTTCATGTTGTAGCAGAGAAGAAGCATACAGAAGCAGCAGCTGAACACAAGTTTCCACTGCTAGGAGTCAAGAAAGCAGAGTTAATATGACCCTCAGAGATATGGAGATTGGGGAAAAAAAGCCAGAAAATTTACATCTGTATCCAATACTTGTGAGAACAGTACTAGAACAAAGTACCTAATTCTTATGGTAAAGAATTTAAAAGCAACAGCTAAAAAGCTGCACTTAGGATTTGAAAATTGGTAGATACTCTACACAGTGAGAGAATGTAAAAGCTCAGCGTGTTAAAAAAAGAGGAGTGAAGGAATTGGAAACTCATGCAGCTGAAGATCTTAAACGAAGACCAGAGACGTTTCAGAGTACTTCTTAAGGCCAAAAGTATTACTCAAACATAGGTTACTAAACCTCTTGGTAGAGAAGTTGACCTACAATGTAGGAAAGGTCAAAGCATCAGATACTGTAGCAGTTCTCTCGGTTTAAGTTCTCATAATTTTCAATGGAGATTAACTGTTGCATTCTGTATAATATATGACACCAAAAACACTGACCCCAACTGAAGCTTTTAATGACAACAGAAAAAAGAAAAAACATTTCTATGCTTAACATAATTTTACTATTAGAAAACAGCACATTCTCTGTGTTGTTGAATAAAAATGCTCATGCAGTTCTGCAGGCATTGGTAACCCTTATGGCTGCATTAGTAAACATTTATGGCTGGTGAGACCCCACCTGGAGTGCTGCACCCAGCTCTGGGGTTCCCAGCACATGAATGACATGAGTGAGTCCACAAGAGGCCACCAAGTTGGTTAGAGGGATGGAGCACCTCTCCCACAAGGAAAGGCTGAGACAATTGGGATTATTCAGCCTGAAAAAGAGAAGGCTTCAGGGTGACCTAATTGTGACTTCCCGGTGCCTGAAGGGAGCCTACAAGAAAGATGGAGAGAGACTTTTTACAAGGACATGTGGTGACAGGACAAGGAGGAATGGCTTCAAAGTGTAAGAGAATAGGTTTTGATTAGATAATAGGACGAAATTCTTTGTTGTGCAGGTGATGAGACACTGGAACAGGTTGCCCAGAGAAGTTGTGGATGCCCCATCCCTGTAAGTGTTCAGGGCCAGGTTGGATGGGGCTTTGAGCAACCTTGTCCCTGTCCACAGCAGGAGGGTTGGAAGTAGAGGATCTTTAAGGTCCTTTCCAGCTCAGGCCATTCTGTGATTTAACTGGTGAACTTGGGTGTCCACGGTGCTTCCTGCAGTCTTGGCCTTGTGCTTGCCCTGAGACATATGTAGCGACATATTGTCATACAAAGGGCTGTCCCCAGGCACAAGTTCCCATACAGTGGAAATCAGGACACAGAAGAAGAAGAGATGGTGGGAACATGGGGTGATTTTCTTTTTTTCCAGCAGGACATGGTTGGTGTTCTCTGCTTGATGTTGGAGCACTTCTAAGTCTCACTATATGTGCTAGAATATACATAGAATTGTTATACTCCTAAAGTTTTTCTCAAATTGCATAATAAATATATACCTATTGATAATTTAACTTATTTCACTTTGCATATTACTTCCAGATAGCTTACACTTGGTCGTGTTTTTTCCATTTACTTTTATGATGCTCAAAAAGAATCTCCAAACATGTGTCCAAATTCTCCAAAAAATGTAACCTTGCCCTTCATTACTAGGGCAAATCTTTGAATTTGGAATTAGATATTTCCATCTCTACATTATGTTTTTGCGTTGGTGAAAACGTGCTGTTCCTATTGAGATAATTTTCAAGTTCTATAGAATTTTGTTATGATGTTCTGGTTTGGTGTCTACAGAAACCACAAAAGAAGCCCCTTTGTGATTTTTATATTTTGTAGAGTACATCTTGGATAATTTTATAATCCCAGAAGTATTCACCAAGAGTTTCTTCATCCTGGCTGCATCCCATACTAAGATCTTGCAATTATACCAGTTTAATATCCTAAGGATTTTTCCTATAAAATCTCAGCATTGTGGCTTACATTCACAAGAAATGTTAAAACTCTGACAATAACAGAGTAATTAACAGATGAAACACTTGTTTAATTAATGCGTTGATCAGATCTTATTTTGTCATGGAAAGAGGAAGCTGACCAGGTCCACCTCATCCACCCTGCGTTAGTGATACATTAATTTAATATCATCACCTTAAGTAGCTTATACATACGCACATACAATTTTCTTTCACTCACTCACGCTCTTTCATGTTATTCAGTTTTACATGCTTTACAAGGATAGGTGTGGTTGTTTCTTTATTTCTCTAATTCCCTTGCCATGTTCTGTTTAAATTATTCCATTTGTAAGCATAGACAAGTTGATACTCGCACGTTAGTTTCGGCACACGTTTAACATTTATTATTTTAGATGGTTTTTTGAGATTATTCAGAAAGATGGCGGCAAAACCAAAATGCTTTCCAGTCTAATTAATTTAAAGTGTTTCTTGTAATCAGTTTGGTTTATGTATCTTTTCACTCTTTCATTTGATCTCCACTTTTGTCTGATATTCAAAAGAATGAACATCTTATTAAAAAAAAATAAAATTAAACAGTTTTAATTTCCTTCTTCATTGTGTTGCTATGAGCAAATGACATTGAGAAGCTTTTATCTTTACATTATTGCATTGTTGACTAACACAGAATAAAAGGGCTTCAGCTAATTATGTGAAAATTCAGCAGACCTAAATTCAAATTATATCAGATTATCACACACTATCTATAACATTGTCTGCATATATATCTCTTATTGACATACGCAGATCCAGCAGACAGAGACCTGAATTATGCAGATGCACAACCGTATAGACAGCATGAACTGTCCATTACAGGGCAAACCTGCCTGGGTTTTCCTTCTTTAAACTTGTTCTTGAGTTTTTGTATGAAGAATTAAACTAAATATTAGAACAAAGGGTTGGTCCTTCAGATTTCAGGTGATCTCATAAACCACTATTTTGCTGGAATTCGGAAACATGGTCATGACAGTCCTCCTTAAGGGCCTGGTGCTTGGAGCTTGTAATAGGAATTCAAATCTTTGCAAAGTAAATGTAAATTAGATGTTCTTATTTTATGACTTTGTCCTCACATTTTAGAAGACTAAGTAAAAACACGAAGATGGTTGCAGAAGAGTACAATCTTGTTGCATGGGTTTTTTTGCATAAATATATTAGCAAAAAATTTTGAAAGGGAGACACCTTTTTTCATAATTTTCCATTAGAGAGAGATGCAATGAAAATGTACTAATCAGAATGAAGGAAGGAAGAAAAGGAAGAAAAAATGGGTGAGTAATCAATAATATCCAGCTGATTTATCAGACTACCCAAAGAACTGGTATTAGAAAGGAGAAAAAGAAAGAAAGAAAAATTATGAATACAGGTACCAGACAGTATTGAGGTAAATGGTGGTGTTCAAACACACGAGTAGAGGTCCCTGAAGTGTGTTATCAGTATTGCTAAGGTATTTTAAACAGTATCATTTATCCACTTGTAAAAACTAAGCCTGTACCTACAGGGAAGAAGTTTATATCTCAGACATTTAAGAATAAAAAGTCCTTTTTTCCAGTTAAACTTGTATGAACTGAGTTTGTAATATACACCTGTTTTGCTTGGCTATTGTACACTGATTTAGGAATTCGTTATGGAATTCATAGCATTGGACTTATTCAGACTCACAGTTACAAAACTGTGTACTCCCCCAGCCTCAGTGGAAGCCAAACCATTTATAGTGCCACCTTATTCAATTGTTGATATTCATGGTGCTTGAATTCCTCAGCTTTATCTATCATCATCTTTGCTCTCCAGCCCTCCAGTCTTTCCACATCCTTTGTGCTCCACCCAATGGCTTTGGGGAAGTCCTCTTTCATGTTTTCATACTTCAGGGAACCACCATCCCTCCGAGGCTCTCATTATCCTAGGAAAGGAGGTTGCTGCTCAGTATGGCGTACAGTGAGTCAGTCAAACTGTGTTTATGGACTTTGCAAAGATAGCATTTTTTTTTTCCTGTAGAACAACAGTGTGCTCAAGTCAACCTCCTTCCTCATTTTCTCTCCTCCCAGTCCTCTCCCTTCTCATCCTCAGGGCTTGAAAGGCTGAGCAAGCCATACAGGACACTGCCTGAAATTTATGAAAAAGAAACTACAGAGGAATCAGAGGATGGATAACATGACTAAAGGGGAACATGGGGGAAGAGCTCAATGGACAGGTGGGGAAGAAATTTGGAAAGGAGAGAAAACGAATGAATGACAGGAGGGAGTAAGATAAGATTGGAAAAGAAGCAAAATTAAATAATGAATCAAAGAATATGGAAATATTAAAATAATTGGAAGCAAGAAAAATGATATCAAAGAAAAAGAAAGCTACCTGGAAAAGTCACCTTTTTAAAAAAAAGTAATTTTTTTCTTTTCAGTGTTGGAGAAGAAATAAATACCATTTGTGAAACATCTCAACATAAGCTAGGGATATGATTCATGAAAACAGAGATATGAAAACAGGCAGAAACGTTGCAAAGGGAGAGAAAAGGAATATAAAAATGGAAGGTAGAGGAGGAATATTGAAGGCCTTTTTAGTGTTTGTTCTGCCTTCTTTCCTTAGTAATGAGCAGGGAGTGTTTGCCTAATGGAGTCTCAGCCCCAGGGCAGACAGGAGTGTCTTAGCTCACCTGGTAGCCAGCACCTCTCCCCATTTCATGAGTGGTATTCACAGACTGGAAGGAGACTCCAGGAGAATCCCAGCGCCTGCACAGCAAGGAGAAGGGGTGAACACCTCCATGCCAAAACTCATGCCCCCCTCCTCTTCTAAACAGAAATAAAAAAAGGTGACTTAGTGTTGGTGGTAGAGTTCATAAAGCTCTCAGTACTTCTCTCCTGTGTGTGTTTAACATGGACTCCTGAAGTGTTGTTATAAATGGGATGGGGAGGACCAGTTTTCTTCATCAGCTCTACTGTTTTCAGCTGGTGTAAAACTGCTGGCCTCGCGGTGGCAACTGCCTTTTTGCCTCATTGGATGTCCCCTCTTGGCTAACGGGGCACAGCAGAATTAGGCCAACACAGTGGCTGTGCATTATTCAGCAATCCAACTGATTTAGTTCAAGTAGTTTCCAGTCTGTAGGCAGGCAAGCAGACTGTGAGGAAAACAAAGTTCAGGTTAGACTTGTTGTCTTGTCTACAGAAGGCAAATTCAAGGGTTTGTACCCTCATTAGTACTTGCATATATTCTTATGACTTTGGTTAGATTGAAAAAAACCCACCCAAACAAAAAAACAAACAAATGAAAAAGAGTATATGGATTTTCTCATGTTTTTTGCTCGATCTTCATGTGAACATGTTTAGTCAAAGAGCATCAAATTCCCCATACACGTCAGGCATGTGGATGCAAGTGAAAATGTCATCTCACACTTAGTAGAACTGGGCAAATACATAGGTGGTTCCCATAAGCTTTTTTTTTTTTTGAATTTGCTATATCACATCTAAATATTCCACCCATTAACAGCATAACACCTTGACAAGATTTTTAAAGTGTATGGTATTATTTATTCTAACTAAATCTAAAATATATAGTTTTAAAACAAATACATTCAGTTGGTGAAGAGATGTTTTGATCCAATTTAAGAGAGTTGCAGCAAGTGATATCTTTTCTGATGAGTTCAGCAAGGCAAGCTCAGTCATGCCAGCTTGGTGAGAAAGCTGAACCTCACCCAGCTGTGAGATTTTGCACTGGAACCTCAAAGCATTATGAGCAATTACGTTTGAATGTGGGCAATCATTGTAGCTAAAGCAGCAAAATACTTGGTATGGGTGAAAAAGCAATCTACTTAAAGTTAGCTTAAGTGTTGTGGTTATTCTTGTACCCTGAGTGAGTCATTTCTGTGTATGTGAAATGTGCCCGGTCTTTGCACGGGTCTACAAGAGGGGCTGGGGTGGCAGCAGAGGGCCGGGACAGCTTGTGAGGCCAATGGAGGCAAACACGACCCTGGTGCAAGAACGCACCAGCTGCTTACAAGGGATCCTGCTTGCAGTAAACACAGTCTGCACCGCTAACTGTTGTAAAAGCGGTAAGAACGCAGAGCTGCCAAGTTTGCCTGTTTCCAAGGCTGACTGATGTGGTACGGTGGGAAAGTAGTCCTCCAGAAAAAATTATGACGTTTCCAGCGTTAGTACTTGTGACACTTAGAAGTAACTTTTAGCAGAGAGTTCCTGCAAAGGCAGAGTAATGTGACAAAAACATATCTTTAAGGGCTTCCACATTTCCAGTGATTAAGAATTTCAACTGAATAATTGCCTACCATGACCTGTTAAGTTCCACCTTCAAGGTGTGGCTAGAGTTTTTGTGGGAAATGCCTAAACACCTGTAATATACTTGGCTCTGCCAGGGCAATCATGTAGGTACACAAGAGAAGTATTTACAGGTCAGCATCAACAAAGTAGTCAAACAATGGAAAAAGAAAAAGCAGAGCACATTAGTGATGATTTTAACTTCTATAATTAAGAAGAGGGAACAGAATTTTAAAACATGGCTCAATGAATACTTAATTTACAAAACTCTCTTAACTTTGACCTCTTTGGATCATCTTTCACATCTTTGGGTCATCATCTTTTTTTTCATGTTTTTTGTGTCAAAAACTGATATTAAGACATATCTGTCTGACAATAAAGTGCATATATCTGTATTAAGAAACATTCCTTAAGGCTTAAAGTAAATCAGAGACTTAAATCAAATTCCTATGAAATGTGGAACTGCTCAACCTAGGTTCATTTCAAGGCCTTACTAATATGAGCAGTATTGAATATCATAGTATTGTCACATAAGAGTTAAAAACACAACAGCTCAACTGCAGTTATACAGAAGAATCCCAAATGTCGCTTCAAAATAATAGACTATTTTAATGGTTTTAATTGCAAGTAGAAAGTATATGCAAATACCTAAAAATCAGAATTATAACAATAACGCCATTTGAAAACAACTCTTTCCTTAGGAAAAATGTAGTCATTTGGAAGTGTTCCATTTTAAAATAGCACATTAATACTGTCAACAAAATAATAAAGCAGATTAAATACATTTGGCATGGGGGTCTTTTCAAGAGAAGTCAATAGTATCATTCCTGCTATTGTCTCTTATGAGATGCACATAATTTTAAAATTATGTTGTAAATGAGTATATACCTGCACAGAAATGTGTTTGCTATAGTATTGCATGATTAAAGGGAAGATGATAAAAAAATACAAGTTTGTATTATTTCAACACTTAACAGATACTTCTAATTAGTTTTTTATTCCATTAATGGGTAGTTCAGTATCAGCTTTCTCCAAATAGCATCCGTTTATGTCTGTAAATTAATGACATACCTTCCATAGTCTAAAAATGTTAGTGTCTTGGAAATAATTTATATGAGTACTAAATTATTACTTTTACATGCCCTTAGGAGAGCTTTCCATTTATACAAAATAAAATTGAAAACACTACTGTTTTCTGAAAACAAAATGATGAATTCCTATTATTGGACTCTAAGTCATCAGTTCAGAACATACATAACAAGCCATAGCTAAAGTTGCTGGCTATGTATCAATAAATAACCTTCTGCAATCACACTCTAGCTTTCAAGGTGATATATAACTTCAATTTTTACAAGGTAATGTTTTTCAGTCTTGGGTCAAAGATATTAAAAGAACTTGCCATGGAGTGTTTGAAATATTAATGTTGATTTAGAACATATTTAAATACAGAGGACATTAAAAATACCAATTTTTCCTATTCCAAGGAACCTTGAGCTTGTTCTTTTCTAGACATGCCCAAAGCCATCGTGCCAAGATGAACTTGGGAGCAGGCACATTAACTGCTCCATGGAAGACCCGAGCAGGATTGACCACACACAGTGCCCACAGAAAACCAAGGCAAGTAGGCATGTACTTAACTAAAGTAGTCATAAGGTATCCCACGTTAGTGCCTTGCTCAGCCTGAGCAAAATTAAAGCCACGTATATTTTATTTTCTCTACAACTATCCTAAGTGTCAGGTTAATTGGGGTGGAGCCACTTTTCCTCTTGAGGCTGGGCCCTACTTGGTCAGGAAGGGACAGTGTGAGGAATCAAGAGGGAGCTTAGTGATTAAAGCACTGAGTGCCCTAGTCCTAATAGCCGGCACTTTCTGTACATTTAATTTATGGATTATTTGACATTCGAATATTTCATATAGTAGTTATGGGCTTGATACAGATTACAGAGTCTGACCTCTGTGAAATAATAGTCCCTTCTGATCTTGACATCTATGATAGGTTAATGTCTTTGAATACAAGTCATACTCCTAAATTCCTAAACCTTTTTTAAAAACAAGATGAAAATGTCATGTATTAATTAATGTTTCAATCTAACAACCCATGTTGCTAGGACTGTACTTGATTTAATTGATCAATTGCTGGTTTTTTTGTATTTATTTTGGGTTTTTAATTGCAATGTAAATAAACTGAAATTGTGAAGGAGTTTTTGAAAATTTTTGCTGTAGTTAGCTTATCTAATATATTCCTTTTTTGAAAGAAATGTGCACAACAACTGGGTTTCCGTAGTGAATCTATCATTGCAAGACATTTTTAGCTAATATTTATGACCTTAAAGATTTCATAGAGCAAAAAAAATAAGAGTTGAGGATTTTTTCTGGCAAAGTATAAAAGGAATTAAATAAAGTTTTGGAGAACTGAGGTTTCTTCAGCATTCTGTGGGTTTATTGTTGACAGGAAGGAGTGAAGATTTTTTTGTAAAAGACCTAATGTGAAAATTATACTTTTTATTGGCTAAGAAGAAGCGATTTTCTACAATTAAATGCTTGCACATTCTACCCTCTTCATTTGAAAGTTTGTTCTGGTGTCAGGTGGTTACAAGAATCACAGTATGCTGAAGCTCTTTTCTTGCAAGGAACCAGCCCTATGGTATGAAAATAAGTTTGTTATTGATGTTTCACATGGGCTGCAAGCCCAAACACATGAAAGCTTATACATAGTCCATTTTATA
Source organism: Atrichornis clamosus (assembly GCA_013400975.1). Lineage (NCBI taxonomy): Eukaryota > Metazoa > Chordata > Aves > Passeriformes > Menuridae > Atrichornis > Atrichornis clamosus. Next base: position 52,884 of record WBMZ01007964.1, on the reverse strand, counting down.
ATTTATACTTCCTGTATATTATGCCATGAATATTAATGCAATTTAAATTCCAGCACACTTGTGTCCTCTAGCTTTGAAAACATTTCTTCACAAGCTAAACTGTAAGACATAGAGATTACTAGTAGTTCTTATGCACATCATTAAATGTTTTCAAGATCAGGACATTTTTTTGGTCATGGAATTCAAAAAGGTAATTTACATATGCTTAACAAATACTGTTATATTGCATAATATACAAAGCTGCATAAGATACTGGCAGAACATGCCAGTGACAGTGAGAATCCATGCTGCAATATCTGCCTTGCTTATCATCACTTGAATCAAAAAATGAGTAGTGATGAAAAAAATTGTTGTTTGGCACACACAACCAGAGCACCTAAATATCACAAAGGGACTGAGAAATTTTGAAAATATTTGTATTTCACATTCATGTGACTGGTAATAACAAAAGGAATGAGAAATATTCAGAAGTGCCTTGAAATTAAACACGACTCTAGACACTGTCTCTTACTTTGTGTTCCACTTCTTGCTGTTAGAGAAATGTGAATATGTGGAGAGTTATCTGCCATGCTCTGGTCACTTTTAAATACAGGCAAGAATGGATTTTCAGATAAAAAATAGGCAAGTGGTTACACCTTCAATGTAATACTGGAAGGAGTATTTGGTCAATAATTTAGCTGCCTTATTGGATAGGCAAGAGCACTAGTGACACATCATCTGACTGTTGTAAATTAAGAAACAGTTTTGCTGTTAATGTAGAGCAGGTCATTGGAGATGTTATGCACAGCACAAAACTTAGAGCTTTCTTTTATCTAAAGATTAATGGGAAAATTATCTCTGACTACCCTACTAACCTACACTTGCATTGCATTTGGTTGGAGAACTGCAGTCCCAAAACCAAAGTTAGATTACAGTTATATTCCGCATCTTTATAACATTTATCTGCTTATATACTCAGTTGTAAGTAAACAGATATATTTATCCCTTTTTCCAAAAAGGCCATTATTAAGCAATGTTACATATTCAATGTTTAAACTTGTGTCATCGTATTGTGTGTTATCAGCTGTATTTCAGGGTCATGTTATTGTCCATCTCAGCAGGTGTACACCAACTGTGCCGAGCAATAGGACAAGAGGCAGTGCAAACTGATGCACAGGAAGTTCCACCTGAACATGAGGAAGAACTCCTTTACTGTGTGGGTGACCGTGCACTGGAACAGATTTCACTGAGAGCTTGTGGAGATATTCACCGCAGATATTCAAGAACTGTCTGGATGCAATTCTGTGCCATGTGCTCTAAGATGATCCTGCTTGAGCAGGGAGGTTGGACCAGATGAACCATTGTGGTCTCTTCCAGTCTTACCCATTCTGTGATTCTGTAATTGTCTATGTTTAAAAAGACCTCCTTTGAGAGGGGTGTCCTGCGCTTGAAAAAGAAAATCTTGAAGACAACAGCAATCTCCACCTGTGACTCTCTTAAAAGTAAGTATTTTTATTGCATATTCCCACTAAAACTGTTTGTCTTGGCTAGTGAAGTATTGTAAAGTAGGCTCTACCAGTCCATTTATGTGAACACTCACATGTGCACACCAACCTACCCCCACACACTGAACTTACTGGCACATATGCAGCACGGTGGTTAGAACTGGGTATATAAGATATACCTGTTACATTATACATCAGCATGGATATTAGGGCTTTTCGAAACACGGGTGTAGTTTGTGAATGTGTACCAGGATTTCTAAATCACCATTTTTGCAAAGTGTTACTAGTACAGAATGGTTATAAATAAGTTTTGGGTAGTATCATAGAATCACAGAATGTCCTGCGTTGGAAGAAACCTTGAAGATAATCTAGTTATAACCCTCCTGCTGTGGATGGGAACACCTTGACTAGACCAGTTTGCTCAGAGTCCCATCCAACTTGGCCTTGAACACTTCCAGGGATAGGGCATCCACAGCTTCTCTGGATAACGTGTTCCTGTGCCTCACCACCCTCAGAGTAAGGAATTTTTCCCTAACATCTAATCTAAGCTTATTATCTCTCAGTTTGAAGCCATTCCCCCTTGTCCTGTCATCACATGCCCTTGTAAAAAGTGTCTCTCCATCTTTCTTGTAGGCTCCTTTCAGTAACTGGAAGGCTACAATTAGGTCACCCTGAAGCCTTCTCTTTTTCAGGCTGAATAATCCCAATTGTCTCAGCCTTTCCTTGTGGGAGAGGTGCTCCATCCCTCTAATCAGCTCAGTGACCCTCCTCTGGAGTTGCTCCAATTACCTCAGATTGCCAGAAAAAATAATTTAAAAAATGTTGAATCTTAAGGTTGATGAATACTATTCTAGCAAACATATTGTGACTCTAAATTGGTAGGGAAATGTTGCTTTTCACAGTGCAGAGTCTGTCGGTGTCTTGTGCTTTGCCCAGAAGATGCCCTGTGAAGGTCCCTGAGGGTGGCAGGGAGCCAGTCCTCTCTTTGTTAAAGTTTATTGGTGTTCTCTTTGAAGTTTGGAAGAGTTTGGCCATCTTTGGCAGGAGAAGGAGTATTCAAGTGCTCCTTCTGTGTGCTAGCAGGTTTGATTTTGCCTTTCACTGAAAAAGTGGGATGACACTTCTGCAGTCATTCTGTCCCCAGCTACCTTCCATAGTGCAGGACCAGGGCTGTGTACCCTCTGAGAGCAATTACGCCACATTGTTCAGGGAGACTATAGCTCCAATAAGTTGTGTGTACTTGTGATGTCTTGGAATATGATTCCGTACCTGTGCCCCGAAGGAATTTTGTACCAAAGGTCTGGTCTAGTTATATCTGAGCTCATTAATCAAATCAGACCACATCGATACTTATATTTTGTAAAAACTGAAGGCATCAGCCACACCTTCCCCTGGGTAGCAGTGCATCTGCTAAAGTCTTTATCCCAGGGAACAGGCAGCCAGGTGAAATCTTAACATGACTCACGTGCTCTTGCAACTGAATTATTCATTGTAGGTGTAGCCACTGTACAGAAGCTTGACTTGCCTCTCACTTCTGCAAGACCAGATTTTGAAATGGTAATAGTAGTATGTACATGCCAGAAATATTTTATCAGATATTTCAGATTAATGGAGAAATTTCATCTGTTATACTATTTCCTAATTGTGTTTAGTACTTTAAAGCTTTTGATCTCTTTATTTCACATCAAGGTTCAAAAAAATAATTAGTAAACTTCTGTATGGTTTCAAATATTAGATCTGGAAACACTCATGTATTCCTACTAAAAGGAACAACGGATGAAACAAGATAAGTGACTCCTGTGTTACTTTATTTCTCTTTCAGTGATCCAATTTTATTCACAGATCAGTAGGATCTACCTAGACATATTTCCACAGAAATATCACTACATGTTTTCCTACTAATTAGGGCCAAAAATTTTGGACTAACTACAAACTTTTTACAATATATACATGAGATCAAGAAAGATACATGCTTTGGAAAACTATAATGAAATTCCCATTAAAGTAGCAATCTTATTTCCCAGTTGTTTACCATGAAGTTACTACACTTCAGTCAGGAGAAGTAAACAACCTGGTAAACACTCTGTATAAACAACTTCTTTGCCAGAAAACATACCTTCTGGCAACACAGGTTCTTTAAGATAGAAATCCTTTTTGAAAATCTTGATTATAGATTCTGTTACTAAAGTAGGATTCTTAAAGCATCTTTAAGTCATGCACGTTCAAATACAATGCAGTTTATACAGTTCTAGCCATTTTCAAGGGGAGGTGAGGACTATTTTATAAATATTAAAATATTTATTTTTTAAAAATGTTTCCTAACTTCCGCCTCCTATTGTCCTTTTGCTTTCAATGTTGGAGATTGCTATCCTAATTCCACATTTATCAGGCATGGAGGCATGCCTTGATTCCTCTGACTTTGTGAAGAAGCTTCACAGTTATCTTCAGACAGAGATACAAGTTGAATACATATCATAGGTACCCTTCAGAAGACTTGTTAAGACAACTGCCCTTAAAAAGACTTGTGATATATATTATGCTACTGTCATAATTTTCCAGGCATTGGTTGCTTTTCAAATTTTACATTCACATGCACATACTCTCTCTAAACATAAATCCACCTTTCCTCGTTACTACAAAATTTCACAGATAAAAAAACAGTAACAGAAATCTTGACGTTTCTTCTTGTAACGCTGCCAACACTCTGTTATCTCTGTATCCCCCATCTTCCTCCCATCGTGCAGAGTTTTGTGTTTCTGCTGCCTCAGCCCCCTGTGCCCCCTACACCTAACTGCCCTGGAAATCCACCCTGAGATCCCTATTTTGACTGGAAACTGACTCCCTTCTACTGAGTCAGAAAAGAAGTGACAGGAAGTGATGCCATCTGGCTTTCTCCTGTAGCAACTATCCCTGTTTCCTAGATCACTGTGATGGAAATTTTCCATCTTTCTCCCTGTTTATTGCGCATGCTGGAAAAAAAAGGCTCTGTGTGAGAAAAATAAAGAGCAAAACACAGGCATATGGGAAAGTCCTGGTAATGTGGGGGCTCACCATAAGTCTGTAGCTTTACTGGAGAGAGCCCAGTATTGCAGGGCTTATTCAGGTCTATAGGGATGGACCTAATTTCCACTGTCAAATGAACAGTCCCTCTTACAGCCCTGGGTAATTAGGAGAGGGCCTTTGCGGGTTCACATGAAGCATAGTTTTTATTCGTAAGTATAAAATCAGACTTTAGACTGGGTTAGAAGGTGACTGGGAGAAACTTGCAGGCAAGCCTTTTGTTTCTAGGCACTGGACCTGAGCTAAGGTTAGAAGGTGATGCTTCTGTTGGTAGGTTTTCTTTTTATTAATTTCATATATAGGGAATAGGCTTGAACCCATTTAAATCTGTTTTACAAGCAGTTTGTGTAGTGTAACTAAACATAGATAATGCTTATCTGCTTTTATGGCTACTTTGTCAGTGGGAGAGTGACTCATTAGTTCTTTGCTCTTGCTTTTCTACTACAGACTTGCAAAACAGCTTTAGTTCTTAAGAGAGAGACCCAGGCTGGCTTGGAGTGCAGAAAGGATGTTTAAGGCCATTTCTCAGAACTGGGGCGTGTGCTGCAGCTGTGCTTGCTCCTCCTTAGCCCTGTGTTTGAAGCACCACCTCTGTCAGGTCCAGAGCTTCACAGGATTATGCTCTGGGGCTGTCTTGGCTTGTTTCACTTTGCCCAGAGGAAGAGACTGTACTTGCCATTTGGCACTGTGGTTATTTTTCCTCTTCATTTCCAGTGCCATTAGTTGAATCTTGTATTTTTCCAGCATTTCTTATTACTTTTCATCCTCTTTTTTTTGTTGCTTTTATTGTTTTTTTTCTGATCTGAAATATCAACAATTTTTTTTAAAATCTGATTTTAAAAAAATAATTTCCACTCCACAAATATTTTTTTTATACAGACACAATATATTTTGGGAAATGCAAATGCTTACTAGGTTATGTTTCCATCCTTTCATTGGCTGCAGTGTGAAGTAATCACATTTCATGTGAGTCTTTGTGTATCCTCTGAAGTATAGAGACTGAGTGATGTGCTGTTGGTCATTCTAAATTATTTCTTAGTTGTTCTCTTTTTCATATGAATACCAAAGTATAACAAAGAATAAATCTCTATCATTATTAGCAGAAATCTCAGCTTTCCAACTGTGGTCTGGATGGCACCAAAGAAGTACAATTTACAAAGTGTCTTTGTAGTTTTTACTTATTTTTTCTGTTTCCATGGATAATTTTTTGTATCCTTTTAATCTGTGTCCTTTTGAAGACAGCTGTGTTAAAATGCATAATTTAACAGGTTCCTACTTGCTTTCGTGACACTAACTGGATATCAGACATGGAAGCTTCTTCTAAGGATTCAGCTTTATATTGATGCCCAGTTATGATTTACAGTCACATAATTTCATGCTGTATTTTTTTCAAAGTATCTAAAGGCAGCAATAAAATACTGAAAAGCAAAAGCAAAAATTGCAAGTATTTGGTACATTATACAGCATTGCATACCCTTCTCCTAGCTTGTAAATGTATCTCATAAACATGATAGGTATGTGCTTCTGCTTGCATTTGTTCTGTTTCTCATATGTATCCAACAAAATGCATTTCGGGAGATTGTTTATTATTATTCAGGATTTCTGTTAACTAGGAGATTTCCTTTCTTCTCTGTAGACTTTCTAACTAGCCTAATCGACTAATTTCATCATGTAAAGTTACTTTGCTAATAAAAAATTTAAAAGTGAAATGATATTGTCAAACTAGCAAGTTATGCATTTTCTTTCTAATGTTACACAATGCTTTTGTCAGTCTCATCTGACTACTAGTGTCTTGTATATTAGCTAAAAAAAAATCAAAATCAATTGCTAATGCTGAGAAGGAAGGAGATTGTAGCAAGAAAAAAAATCACAGGTTTAGATTCTTTTATAAACTGGATGATCTCTAAAACACTAAAGTTGTAAGTATCATGGCATAAGAAACAGGAATTGTGGTCAGCACTATATTTTGAGGTGAAAAAGTGATTTATAGATACTATATAAGCTAGCAGTGATTTAAACATTTAGTAGCAGATTCTAGCTGCCCCAGCACGTAGAGTTTTGCAGCGTCCGTGTCCAAGCTCTTCAGCAGATTAGCTGTGACAAAACCCAGATGAGGCCTGACGTGTCATAAGACCCTTGGGCAGAGGATATGTTCTGTACCCTTCCCAGTGCGCTGTACTGGCCACCAGACACAGCCAGCCCCTCCTAAGTGGGGACAGAGAATGAACCCACAAAGTAAAGAGAGCAAAGAAAAACAGCCGGGGAGTGTGCAAGCCCCAATGCATGTTTGTTGAAGAAAGAGCTGGTTTAGGACTGCCCTGCAATTTTTGTCTTTCATTTCTAGAAAAGTGTGAGTTTCCGTGCAATCACTCCAATTGGGCCTGAAGGTTGTAAATAGGAATGGTTAAATTAGAGCAAATTAAAACTCTAATCATGCAATCCTTACTAATTTGGAGCCAGGCAAAAGCTGTAAATTCAGGAACTATTTTCCCAGCCCAATTGCAAGCAGAGAGGAAAGAAATTCAGGCCATAGGAAATATGAACAGCTCATATGAACATCAGTTCTTATCTCCTGTACTTTGTGAATATTTTTCTTCAAAAATTATTTTGAAGAAATTTTACATGACAGTATTTCTTCTTGGAGCAAGTTTACTCCACCTGTAAATCAAGTGAGCTTCAGATGTCCCACTAAATCCCACCTCCTTCAGGTAACCTTTTTGACCTCCTCTGTCTCTTTACACTGATTTCTGTGCCTAATCCTTAAATTGTTGGTGTTGCAGTAGTTCAAAATAGGCTCCAAATTTCTTAAGGCGGGAACCTTGTCTAAATTTGTATTTACAAAGCTCCATCCACACAATCTGCACCTGGGGCACTACATGGACAGTAAAAGATAATGAACCATCTTAGTGTATAACAGATGTGCTTAAAACTCTTGTTCAGTGTATTCATTTAAAAAAAAAAACCCAAAACACAGCTTTTAAAGTTTGCAATACAAACTTTGGTGAGAACATAAACATGACTAGTACTAAAGATATTTTAATGTTACTTCTTTTATCAATAACTTCCATTCAAATGTAGTAACTGCAAGCAGATCTCAGTATAATTATCAGTTATCTTTCAAATGTATTTATTTTTCTGATTGTGTTACTACTACCATAAGGTAAGGAGATATTTTCATGAAAATGTTATATTTTTAAACATAATTTGAACTTCACAATGATAGGAAGATATTTAAATCAAGTGTTTTGCCTGGGTCTGCAGAAAAAAAATATACACCTGCTGTTGTTGGCTGTATACCCTTTTATAACTCCACAAAATTTCAATGCAATTACTCTTGGTTTGCACTCTGCTCTGAGGAACAAGCATGTCACGTTTTTCCTCAGGAAGTCACTGTGCCAAAGATTGCTGTAGGCTGTATGAGCTCCACAGGAACGTGCCACTATATACCTACCTTGTTCATATACGCTTCCCAGGATCCATTATTGGCCACTATCCCAGAGGGAACTGGACCAGCTGTGGTTTAATTTGGTGCAGTTGCTTTTACAACCTTAGATGTCTCTGGAGGACTTAAACTTGTCCTATAAGATGCAGACCAAACAAGTAAAATTAAGACAATACAACTGTTGTTTAATAATAATTCCTGATACTTTTGCAAGAATCAACATGCTTTAGAAGACTTGTTTCCATAGAAAAAAAGCCTGGAGATACTTTTTCAGTCTTATCTGACCTTCTGCAGCAAACTTCACTGGATTTGATTCTAATCTCACTTTGCAAATGAGAAGCAAACATCATGGAAATGAATGGAATGTCATAAAACTGGATTTTAAATTAGGATTGGGCCAGTAACACCGTTTTAGAGGTTTGTAACACAACTGACTTCAAAGACCTCTCTATGACCCAAATGTGAAGATATGGGGAGCTTGCTTGGTTGACTTAATTTGAGATTTTAGCTTGAAATTACTCAGAATTTGGAATTTTATTCTATTTCTAATGCATATTTTAATCCAACCTAATTACAGTCCTATAAAGATGTGCAAAATACAATGAAAAGCACAAAAAGGTGGATTTAACATGCAAATACCAAGGGAAACCCAAGTTTCTCAAGCGTTGGATTTCATGGTATTTACCAGATTGTAGAGTTTGCAAAGTTTATGTAGCTTTGGTGACCATCTCCTGTGAGCTGTAATTTGGGGACAATGTGGCTGCCAGAGCTCAATTTCCAACTTGTCCTGAGGCCTTTTTATGCTTATGTATGCCCCACCTACAAATGTGCTTAACTAAAAGGCTGGTACTTATGAGTGACATTCAGTCAGCATTTTCACACGATTAACTTGCCAATTAAAAATGGGCTTGGTACTGAGTTTAGAAGTTAACTCAGATACTCCTAGCTTGGGCAGAGAGTTGCTTTCAGGCAGGGTGAGGCCAAGGCTGATTTTGCAGGAGATGTCACGCCTGCTGGGAGAGACGCCGTGACTCGCCAGGGAGCTCGCTGCCCTCGGCCCTGCTCCTGGACCGCAGCCAGAGGCAAAAGCGCCGCTGAGAGACAGAAGCGTGACTTTGATCCAGCCAGTGGCTGCAGCTTCGCCCAGCACCTCTGCTTTGTTTCCTGTGGTTTCTCTCACATCCTCAGTATTACTGCCATACTACCTATGGTGGTTGCAGAAAAAAAATTAATTTCCTTCATAAGTTTAAGGTGGTTTTTTTTTTTTTTATTACTCTGGGCATAGCCTAATTGCATGTTGTTTCCACTGTAAGAGGAAAACTGTATGAGTCTGGGTTTTGATGACTGTCAAGTGCAAGAAAGAGGATTTATAGTATTTTAAGTATATTAATTATTTATATTTTATACTAGGAAAGAAGATAGATGATACCACAATGTTGACTTTCCTACAGGTGGTGTACAGACAGGATAAAACAACAGCTGTTTTTCTTTACACATGTGCCTCTGGATATTATTTGGGGAAAGAAAGTGCTTATCTTGGAGATCAAAAGCATGAAAGTATCTGGAAAATAGCAAATTGTTCAGGTGTGGTGTTGCACATGGAAAATGCACACTTCAGTCTGGAAACAAATTGGTTATTGAGTGTATCTAATTGTGCATATGTATGTGACATTATTCAATTTGTGCAAATAATTGTGATAACTGTCAATACAAATTAGATGTTTGTCATTTGCACATATCGTGTCTGGCATTTGGCTTGTGTGTTTGCGCATTAACATGAGAGGTGTTGCAACATAAGGGGTTACCTTTTTCTTGACTTCCTCATGTAAAAAACACAAAAATGTTTGGATAATCAGAAAACAGAGCTTGATTATTTCAAACAATTGCAACAATTACTTTTGGTCAGTACTAATATTCTGAATTAGTCTGAATAATAATGAAGAAAATTATATTTCCCTATCACTGTTCAAATCAAATAGCAATACAAGTTCTCCCAGTGGCACTCATGCAGATATCACTCGTCAACACCTCCTATTCTTTGCAATTGCTTGAAGGGCCTTATCTTCTGTACAAGATGAAACTTGATTCATTTGCATTTTCTCTTTTCAAAGCAACAAGTAGTAAAAGCCAGAAACTCTCAGAGACCTACATTTTTCACGTTGCCTGTCACTGTCATTTCTGCCTTGTTATTTAAGTTAGACATCATAAGCATATTTTTCAGAGAAAATAACACTCTAAAGAAATTCTGCATCTTTGTCCCTGACCATCTCACTACTTTAGCTTTGTTTAGCAACATGCTCCAGAGCTTTTCAGTGGGGGTATTATGCTTTTTATTGTGGTATAACATTTTCTGCTTTACTGGTGTTTCCGTAATACAAAAAGCCCCACCATTAACATTAATGGGAATCAAAGGTCATCAGACATATTCTGGTACCTATTCCAACCAGTAATTTTACTACTCTCAAAGGCTTATTTTTTATTCTTCAAAGATTACATGTTGATATCCTTAATCAAACTGTGGAAAAGGTCTGTATTATTGAGGCTTGTAATACCTCCTTGGCTCCTGGAGGAAATGTTTTAGCTTTTGCTTAAGTAGGATTTTCAAATTGTATATCATGCCTGAAAGAATTTAAAATAATGTAAATAATTCATAGAGACAGAAAGTTAATAATAGTTAATAATATTCCATACCAATTCATGCAGATTAACTGGTGTAGACAGAAACAAAAATGCAAAAGTAAATATGCCATGGTGAGGCTCCCTTCTACCAGACTGCTCAACTCTGAAATTCATTTGATGGTGAAAACAGAAACAAGATCCTACAGCTTTTTTCTTTGTTGACAATGAAATTTGGGAGCTGATTTCTGTCTAGTCATTACATTGATTCTCTATACCAGTAAACTCAGAAGGCAAACACACCCCATAAAATGTGAGTTCTTCAGGTGACATCTGTTGTCTGCACATCTCTGAAGTGAGTGGAGCTGTGGCTGGGGTGTCATTTAAGAGAAACACTCCATCTGCCTCCATCATCACGGCAGGATTTTTAAATAAATCATAGAAGGCTACATTAACCACCCCTTCATGCAGCACCTTCTTCCTTCCACCACTGATACTATCTTTTTTTCAGTCAGTCTCACTCCATGAAACACATTGACTGACCAGTGTTAACCACATATATTTGGTTTGTATATCCAGTGATGTATCCAGGGCTTTGCTGGCTTGAATATTTAATTGGTTTGCAACACCAGTTAATGATGTCTCAGAGACAGATCATGATTAGGAATGATTTTTAAATTTCCTGATACTTCAATTTTTTTCATTTTAAAACTCTTAAAATAGGAACCTTAATCTTGTAAATCATCCTACACTACCTAGTAACAATTGGCTCACTCCCATAGCCAGTTTGTACTCCTTCCGTATATAATAAATACGGGTTTAAGAGTATACAAACTTGACTACTAACTTTTGTTTTGAAAATGTATTAGTAGGCTTGGAAATTATCCATAATGGCATCAATGGCTAGATGTGGAGACCAGTGGCAAGTGGCATTCCTCAGAGGTTGATATTGGGACTGACGCTGTTTAGCATCCTTGTCAGTGGCATGGAAAGTGGGATCGAGTGTGCCCTCTGCAAGCTTGCTGGCAACACCAGGCTCTGTGTTGTGTTCAACATGCTGGATGGAAGGAATGACATCCAGAGGGACCTTGAAAGGCCTGAGGAGTGGGCCCGTGTGAAACTCATGAAACTCAAGTCCAGTTGTCAGGTCCTGTACCTGGGTGGGCACAATCCCAAGTGAAAATATGGGCAAGGCAGAGAATGGAGTAAGAGCATCCCTGAAGAGAAGGACTTGGAGAGTATTGGCTGATGACAAGCTCAACACCAGCCCAGAAAAGTTGTGAATGCCCTGTCCCTGGAAGTGTTCAAGACCCCATTAGATGGGCCATTGAGCAACCTGGTCTAGTGCAAGATGTCCCTGCCCATGGCTAAGAGGGTTAGAACTAGAAGATTTATAAGAGCCCTTCCCAGCCAAGCCATTCTATGATGAAAAGCAGATCACAATGAATTTAAGGTAATACAGGATAACAGTGATACATTTAATTCTTTTTGTAGGAGCCAAAGAGTGACAGGATTTTAATAAGCACTCAAAATCTGCTTGACATTCAAAAGGCCAACACATTCAAGCAAATCTTTGTCCTCATTGTCTCCAGTCTGACTAAATGGCGATAAAACGATCAGCCCAGAGTTGACATTTGTAATATAAGGCTATAAAATACTTTTACAAGTTCACTGAGTCCAGCTCATTGTCATTGTAGGCAAAACGTCACAGATGTCCTTTCCCCAAAGTTATCAAGTTCCCATCTCCTAATAATTAGATGTGTTGTTCCCTGTCCTTTAATTATAACCTCAGTGACACTGCAGAAATCTGATCCCTTCTTTGTTTACATTGCTTTAATTCATGGAAAAGTAATACACCTTTGGGTGAAACATGCACAGATTTCTCTCCTTCAGTTATTGTAATAAACTTCTTCGAATACTTACTGCTACAAGATGTAGTTAAAATGTGAATTACAAGACCATAGGATTTCTGCTATAATTTGTGGGAATGGTGTATGCCCAACAATTAGAATAATTTTATAATAGGATATTGATTCATTGTAATACAGCTTTGTAAAGAAATACAAAGAAGAAAAAATAATTACTTTTTTATTCCTAATAATAAAAAATTTCTTCACAAGCCACTGAAGCTTTTTACAAGACAAAGCCAAAAACATGTCCTTGACCCCACGTACAAAACAGTGATATTTAAAGGGAGACTGTCTTTCCAGGTGAAAGGAAAATGTTGCTCAGAGAATTTCTATCACACAGAGAGGCATGATAATCCTTGAAGAACTTCGGTCCTCCTGGGCTAACAATAGGGAAAAGCACGATTGAAGGTACATAAGCAATTTTTGTTTGTCTATTTGGTTTTCCTCTATAAATGTGGTTTCTGACTGTGATGGTAAATAGAGTTTGAATTGAGGAAGTCATAAATTTCTGAGTAAATAAATGTTTCTGATTTCAGTGAGGCTGACTTTGTAAGTGGTTATATGCTGAGAACTTGATTGGCCTGGAACAGCAGACCTCCAGAATTCACCTAGGTGCTGGAAATGACATAAAGTCTAATAACTGTGAGGTACATCAAAGTGACCAGAGGAGGACAGTGGCAAAGATTTTTCACATCTGGCTTCCATGATGTGGAGTTAATTCAGGTGTGCTTCTGAAAGAGAAATTCAGTGATCTGGCTTACCTTCCAGCCACTAGCACTTTGTTTGAATTTTCTCTCTTCCTTTACTCTTTACTCATTTTTACCTGAACCTGAGAAGAAGGCGAAATTTTCATCCTAGTTTAGTTTCTTATACAATCAGCCACATTTTTTTCCTTACTGCAAACTTTCAGAAAAGTTTGGTCATCTATTTCCCTACTTTCCAATATCCTCTTCCTGAACCATTCTTGCTGGCTTCCTTTCTTTCAACATTTTTTTCTATGGTTTCCATTTCCATAATATGTTAAACTCAGGCTCCTTCGGTGCTAACATGATTCACCATCCATTTGCAGGTCTGGTTCCCTAGACCCCCCTTCTTTCACACACTTCACAGAATCACAGAATATCCTGAGTTGGAAGGGACCCACAATCATCAAATCTAAATCCTGGCCCTGCCCAGGACAGCCTCAAGAATCACTCCATGTGCCCGAGAGCATTGCCCAAATTCTTCTGGAGCTCAGTCAGGCTTGGTGCTGTGATCACTTCCCTGGGGGGCCTGTTCCAGTGCTCAGCCGCTCCCTGGGTGAAAAATCTTTTTCTAACATCCAATCTAACCTGCCCTGACACAACTTCATGTCATTCCCACGGGATCTGTCACTGGTCACCAGAGAGAAGTGATCAGTGTCTACCCCTCCTCTTCCCCTCATGAGGATGTTGCAACTGCAGTGAGTTATCCCCTCCCTCTTCTCCNTTGCAGGTCTGGTTCCCTAGACCCCCCTTCTTTCACACACTTCACAGAATCACAGAATATCCTGAGTTGGAAGGGACCCACAATCATCAAATCTAAATCCTGGCCCTGCCCAGGACAGCCTCAAGAATCACTCCATGTGCCCGAGAGCATTGCCCAAATTCTTCTGGAGCTCAGTCAGGCTTGGTGCTGTGATCACTTCCCTGGGGGGCCTGTTCCAGTGCTCAGCCGCTCCCTGGGTGAAAAATCTTTTTCTAACATCCAATCTAAACCTGCCCTGACACAACTTCATGTCATTCCCACGGGATCTGTCACTGGTCACCAGAGAGAAGTGATCAGTGTCTACCCCTCCTCTTCCCCTCATGAGGATGTTGCAACTGCAGTGAGTTATCCCCTCAATCTCCTCTTCTCCAGGCTGAACAGACTGAGTGCCCTCAGCCACTCCTCATACGGCTTCCCCTCAAGGCCCTGCACCATCCTTGTGGCCATCGCTTGGACATTCTCTGACAGTTTAATGTCTTTCTTATACTGTGGTGCCCAAAACTTCCCTCAGGACTCAAGGTGAGGCTGCCCCAGTGCAGAGCAGAGCAGGACAATCCCCTCCCTTGCCCGGCTGGCAATGCTGTGCCTGATGCCCCCAGGACACAGTTGGCCCTCCTGGCTGCCAGGGCACTGCTGACCCATATTCAGCTTTCTGTCAATCAGGGCCCCCAGGTCCCTTTCCACGGCACTGCTTTTCAGCATCTCGATCCCCAGTCTGTGTGTACATCCAGAGTTGCCCCATCCCAACTGCAGCATCTGGCACTGTCCCTTGTTAAACTTCAAACAATTGGTGATTGCCCAGCCCTCTAATTTATCAAAATCTCTCTGCAGGGCCCCTCTGCCTTAAATTTCCTCTGTTTCTCTTAATCACCTGTCTTCTAAAATATTACTTCGTCTCTTCATGCCACCTCTTACTGGAACAACCTCTTAATCTTTTCCACCAAACTTCCCCCTGCAGAGAGAAAGGCACATGTCTACCTTCAGGGGATTCTTTCACCTGAACATTTCCCCTGTCTCAAAAGTCACAAATTTCTCATAAACTAGTGCTTTCACTGGTCATTGCCTGTGGAGTTTTTTTAAATAGTGAAACAGCCTTCTTGATTGAAAAAGAATCTCTGTCTTATAACTTATGGTAGGAGATTTTTTTTTATGTGACAGTCAATATACTTAACACAAAAAAGAGATCATTGTTGCTGGATTTTATTTTTATTACAGCAATTTTTCCTGCTTGAGAGTTTGAGGCGATGTGCTGTATTATAACTGGTGCATTGTTTTATTTCCTTCAATTTTGACATGATGAAAGACCATAGAAAATGGTGAGACAATATAGAACAAATAATTTTACTAGAAAATGTTGTTAATTAGGGGATTTATGTTAATGCATTCCTTTGCAGAGAGTGGAATATCCTCATCAAGTAGAACTGTGCTTTAATCTGTCGCTGTGTCAGTTATTAAATACTACTTGTGAGGCTAAAACAAAGGTTATTTTCTGAGGTGGACAGGACAGTCAGTCTAAGACTAAATTCAGAAAGTAAAACTGTTGCTGAATCAAAGCAAACCACCATATCGCCAAGATTTTTTGGATACATTTTAATGTTTTATGCTATAACGACAGTTGTGGTGTGTAAGTCTGTATGCAAGTTGAAGTAGGTTGCAACCTTCAAAAAAAAGATAGACGTTTGGTGTTACTTTTTGATTCTGTTTCTTGTTAATTTATGCTATTCTATTGTAAACAGGTTCTTAACTTATGCTTTCTTAATAGTTAGATAATATGAGCAAAATGCTAGAAAAGAAAAGACACAATAGGGAAGTGACTCTGTTCAAAGTGTTGTTTCTTTGGGCTGTGAATAGTCCTTCCCCTCCAGCACCTCCTCAAGAGGTTTATACTCCATCTTGTCCTGCTTACTGCCCTCTGGAGTAACCAGGATGCTTTGCTTAGTCTAGTCAAATTTCTCTGACACTGCCTATGGGTCATTTGAGGACACATGCTATGGGGTCCAATGACAGGGGAAAGCGCTAGGAAAGAAATTGCTGTTGATTGAGTAGTAAAGTGCTAGTAGTACTAGTTTCATGTATTGCATTACCACTGAACTTATGTACTTGTCTGTTTTCTGCTGTTGATTTTTATTCACTGTTACCAAGACAAATACTTCCCTCTTCCTCAAAGAAAGTAAGAAGCAAAGAAGGTGTAAGTCCTTTGCTTTCTCTTCTGCAAAAGTGTCAACTCTCCCAATGACATCTGTGTGTTTTGCTGATTGGATTCACATTTCCTTTACACACACACCGCTGATCCACTTGTGTTATCATACAATCATAGATTGGTTTGGGCTGGAAAAGACTTTAAAGATCATCTTGTTCCAGAACCCCTGCCCCTGTCGCTGGACAGGGACACCCTCCACTACACCAGGTTGCTATAAGCCTCATCCAGCCTAGCCTTGAACACTTCCAAGGATGGGGCATCCACAACTTCTCTGGGCAAACTGTCCCAGTGTCTCACCCTCCTCACAGTAAAGAATCCATTCCTTATGTCTAATTCAAGCCTACCTACTTCTAGTTTAAAGCTATTCCCTCCTGTCGTGTCACTACATACTCTTATAAAAGAATCCCTCTCCAGCCCATTTGTAGGCCTTCTTTAGGTACTGGAGGGCTGTTGTAAGGTTTCCTTGGAGCCTTTTTTTTTTCCAGGCTGAACAATCCCAATTCTCTCAGCCTTTCTTCATAGGAGAGGTGCTCCATCTCTCTGATCATCTTTGTGGCCTTCCTGTGGATTTGCTCGGGGGCCCAGACCTGGGTGTAACATGCCAGGTGGGGTCTCACAAGAACAGAATAGAAGGAGAGAATCACCTCCTTTGACCTGCTGGCCACACTGCTTTCGATGCAGCCCAGGATATGGTTGGCTTTCTGGGCTGCAAGCATACTTTGCCAACACACATTGCACTTCTTGTCAACCAACACCCCCAAAACCTTCAGTTCTGGGCTGCTCTCAATCCATTCTCTGCTCAACCTGTATTTGTGCTTGGGATTGCCCCGACCCAAGTGCAGGACCTTGCACTTGGCCTTGTTGAACTTGATGAGGTTTGCATGGAGCTGCCTGTCAAGCCTGTCCATGTCCCTCTGGATGACATCCCTTGCCCACAGAGTGCTGTGCACCACACAGCTTGGTGTCAGCAGCAAACCTGCTGAGGGTGCACTCGATCCCACTGTCCATGACACTGACAAAGATGTTAAACAGTGCCATTCCCCAGTACCGCCCCCTGAGGAATGCCTCTCGTCACTGGTCTCCACTGGCCGTAGAATTGTTCACCACGACTCTTTGAGTGGCACCATCCAGCCCATTCCACCAAGTGGTCCATCCATCAAATTCTTGTCTCTCCAGTTTAGAGACAAGGATGTCCTGTGGGACAGCGTTAAAAGTCCATATATGGACATACTTATATTTCATTGTCCAGGAAAACAGAAAATACTTGGCACTGATCAGTAAAAAATTCATCTAAAACTAAATACAAGTTGCATGCCAGGCAAACAGAAACCCTGAGAAAGATCCCTTCCTTCTTGGTTTTTGTCGCCGAGTGTCAGCTGACCAAATAAGCGACTGTCCTGGGAAGCTGCTGTGACAACAAGCTGTATTTACCAAGTGCCACTTTCAAAGTGCACCTGCCATCCTCTTTTCCAAATCTCCTGAAAAAATATGAAATAATCAGACCAGAAAGATGTATTTAACCATCAGTTTAAAACTAATATCAGTCTTGCACTCTAGTTTTCTGCTTTCAGTTGAAGACTGTTTTCAGCTGCCTGATAAATAAAGGAGATCCACCAGAAACAATTACCTTCCCGCACAGTGTCTCATTGAGGTTTGCCGATGGCATGCCCAAACGTTGAATTTTGTGTCACAAAGTTGTCACCTAAAACACATATTACACCTAAACTGTCATATTTCATGATTAAGACCCTGATCAAAATCAAAGTATATGTCATTAGATTTTTAAACAGGTGAATAATGTAAAAGAGGTCCAAATAAATATTACCAGTACTATCTGTATTACAGGTCAGATTCTTCAGCCTAAAACTGTCTGCTTTCCCAGTCCTCATTACATACTTGGTCCTTTTCCTTTCAGTTTTAAATAGATGAATTTATGGGTATAAGTGTATAATGACTTTTAAAAATATATTTTGGCACTTAATTTCATTGATGGTGAAAGAGAATGTATTTTCATAGCAATGTTAAAGTCTCTTAAATGTTTTATACTGTAGTGGAAGACTTAGTAAAAATATAGATTTATATTTAAGCTACAAATATTTGGACTATTATTTTTTTAATTTCACTTTTAAATGCAGATGACATTATATTCATTCATATTTTATTTATATTCTGACAGATTTTCTGCAAGTCCTTCAGGAACTATTCTTGAGAGACAAACTCATGGTTATTGGGTATGTACCCAAAAAGTACGTATGCGCTGTATAAATATTCAAGATGATCAGTTAATAAACAAAGAGCATAAGAATAACTGTTCTGGACCAGACCAAGATGATGGATAGAACAGGACACCAATTGAAAAGTTATAAAAACAGGGCAAGCAAGTAGTGATACTTCTCCCAAGCATTGCAGCAGACTGATTACTTGCAACGTGGGCAGTTCATGAGCACTGTGTACTCTGTGACCCTGTAGATTTCCCTTCCATGAACTTCTCCAGTTTGGCCTTCAACCTGTACAAACTTTAACTTTCAAAAAATCCTTTCACAAGCAGTGCTTATACTTAGTACATCCTGCATGAAAAAAACACTTCATTTTGTTTCTTTTGAACCAACAATCTTTAGATTAATTTGATGTCACTACTTCTGCTATTGAGAGACACAATGAACAAGTGATGCTTATTCACCCTTCCCATGCCACTCCCCATTTTTTATGACTTTATCATTTATCCCCTCAACTGTCTATTTTCCAAGCTAACATTTCCTAGCCTGTGCAACTGTTTATCCCCTGGAAGTCATTCATACCTTTGATCACCTTTATTGCCCTTCTGTCCATCTGCTACAGCTCTTCCATATCCTTTTTTTGAGGTGGAAGAATCAGGGCAGCATGGAACATTCATTATGTAAGGAAAAAACAACACCTTGATAATCACAAGCATTATTTCTCAAACAATTTTAATGTTTACATTTATTAAAACACTTATTTCTCTCGATTTCCTATTACAAGTCAGGATTTGAAATTCAAGACTAACTAATGAATACTGCTTTTGGCATAGCAAATTCAAGTTTGTTTTTAAGTGATAGAGCTCCAGGCTAGCATATGTTTGAAAGCTAGGTTTGACTATGCTGAAACCAGACAACGTAGATCCAGTTCTACCTTTGAATGTTTAGATAATAATGAGTCATGCTAATAGAGGTTCTCTAGAACAGTTCAACTGCAGCTCTCTAAAGGATTTATTATAAAATATGTTAAACAGGGGCAGAGACACAAATGAGTCATAGATGTTAATAGACCAGAGCAGTCCAATGTACTAAGGAGCAACGTGAGTGAGATGTATCCTCTTAAAGGGGTCCAAGCTGTGTTGATAGCCCAGCTGGGACCGCTTGTCTTATGGTATAAAAGAGCAAGGCAAAACAGCACACCCTGAAATAGAGCACCAGACCTGTCCTCTTCCCATATTATGGTAAAATTACTCAAAAACATGTTTAGTGGATTTTCATCCCAGACATCTGACAGGCCATTTAAGAATGTAGACAGGGGTTAAAGTGGTCTGAATCAGCTCTTTCTGCAAGTGATGGAAGAATTTGGCTTCATTTTTCATTGAACTGCTGCAATTCTAATGGAATTATAACTTAATGGTATATCTTACCATTTTTTGTGCTAGAAGTATAATTCTCTTTCAGTTTTTGTTTTTTATTTTATTTGAGAAATAGAGATTTATTCTATAAGTTATAATATTCGTTTAAAATTAAATATTTCATCAGGTTATTTTCAATATGGTATGTAAATCAATTTAGTCAATTTATTTCTGATCATAATATCTCATGACTTATCAGCACAGAGAAGTTTCAACAAATAGGCATGTCTTTTTTTAATAAAATCAGTTTCTGCTTCTATTTTATAAGGGTGTTTTTACATTAGGCATTCTTTTGTTTCTTGGCTTTTTTACTGGATCATTTTGCAAAATTAAAGCTCTAGAAAGGTTTGGCTTTTTTTTTTACTATCTGCTTTTAATTACGCATAACTTGTATTCCTATAAGAAGCTTAAAAAATCTGTCAGAGAGTCCAAAGTGAATATATATTTTAATGAACATTCATTTATTTCTATGCATAACTTGAAAAATGAAATCAACGAGGAAAATGTTGTCAGTTTGACATTATGACTGAAAATTTGGATGTCAAAATGTTGCTTGAGGCTGACATTTTTTAACGTGCATAATTTGGAGTATTTGGTGCTTATCACATGGCTATAACAGAAAAAATATTTCTCTCAACTTTTGAATTCAACAAGAATACCTTGTCACTTACAATTTTAAATGTGTAATGGAGATTTATACATCTTCTATGCAGTGACTTCTTTCTTGCTGGACAGGTTTGAGTTACCATGAGTACTCCACCCATGCATATATGAAAGATTAGCAAGCAAAAGAATTGTTGAAAAATCTGAACTAGGACAGAATTAGTAAGTGGATATTATACAAGTCTACCTTGCTTTGGGAGGAAACAATGGAAAATGCTCTGCAGTGAATCAGCAAAAAAACTACCAAATTTTTCCCATGGGCCTTGAGGATGGGGATAATATTGTTCCAATCTCAGCAGTCACATTATACTCCTCTCAGGCATGTCAGTCTTTTCCATTCAAAGACGGACAGAAATCTGAGTAAATAGAGTCAGGATTGAGTTTACTTCCCAACTCACATACGAGTTGCATCTGTTTAGGAGAACGTCAATAACACTGCAGTAAGAGGAGCTGTTGAATGTGTTGCAATTGGATATTGCAAGATATGGGAACTGTGCTGGAAAAGCTTGTGATAAAACAGGACCTACGCAGAGCGTTGTTCCCAGGAAAGAGCTGATAGCAGTGGCCAGCTGCATGTGACACAGGGGGTCAACAAAGGGAGAAGCTGCCTCTACATGCCACAAAACCTGAGGTGTCACCGGGAGGGGACAGGCAGAGGGGGCCAGAAGGGTGAGCAACCCTTTACTCAGCACGTGTGACTTGACAGGTCTGGACAGGCTGGAGATGAATCCTATGAAACTGTAACTTCCTTGTCAAGGAATGAACAAGTGACAATGAATGCATGGGAGGTACCACGTTGAAATCGTGCATCTTTTCCTTGCAATCAATTAGTCGCACTTTGCCCCAGGAAAGGGCTAACCACAGTCCAGTTTTACCTAGTGAATGACTAGACACCACCTCTTAAAGTTACCCAGATGTGTGTAGGGTGAGGGCCATGTAGATATTTGCAATTAAATCTGTAGCACAGTGGCACAGCAATAATAACATTATATACTCATATTGCACACAGGGCCCAATGCCAGAGTTGTGTTTCACGCAGTCCAGCTATGATCATCCAATAGCAGGAATGTGAATGGTGCCAGCACCATGACTGGAAAATATTAAAGATGAGCTGAAATGAGGCAATAAAAAAGCTTCAAAGGTCTGTAGCCTACAGTGTAGCCCCCACATTTATGGATCCCTCTTCTGTATCACAGCTGAGGTGAATACACCTTGACGTCTCCTGAAAGTAAACCAGAGCTGATCAGGCCTTTGAACTGATCTACCACTTGAAGCTGAAGTGTGAGAAACTGAATTTTTTATCAAGAGTTCATGATGCCTTTTAATTGTATTGTATATAATTATAAATTATATTGTATTATTTTATACATTAAAATGTTGCTTCATAAAATATTTCCCCTTATTGTGCCCCTTTTTATCTTCCTCTAACTATTACAGTATAGTGATTGATGAGCACCTGTCTTACTCTATTACTTTCTCAAGAAAGGATCATTTTAAGTAACAGCAAAGTTTTCTGTAGTCAGCAATCACAACAATTTATATGACTGACTTGTGGTTGATATGGGCAGAATCTGTAATAAAGTTTTTAGTCAAATGAGGCTCAACTAGCCCACTCATTATAAAGGAGCACTTGATGAGTTAAGTGTGTTTGCCCTTTCTTTACTTTGTGATCTGTGTTGATTAAACCCGCAAGACTCCATGGTCCCTGAGCCTTTTGTTTCCTCCTCTTCTATTCATAGTCTTCATGAAAATACCTCACACCTCAGGACATGCTCCATCAATGGACATCTCTGGCCAGCATGATGCTGAGCCTTGACTCTGCAGCACTGCCATCACTGTGAGTTCAGCTGCTGACTTCAGCAGAGTTAGGAACCGTTCAGGGCCACCAGAAGTATGTTTATGTATCACAAGTTGTGTAAAAGTTCCTAATGTTCATTTCATGCCAGCAATACCCCAAACAGTCCTTAAATTCAATGCCGTATCTTCCTGCAGCACGTAGGGACAAAGCTTCAGATCTTGTGTGAGAATCCTGAAGAAGCAGGGAGCAACCTAAGCTGACTACTCAGAAGTATTCAGGAAGAACACTTAGCAGTTAATCCATGGCTGTAAATAGGATTAAGAAGCCATCTGTTTGCTGTTTGAATCTCCTGTTCAGGTTAGGTGCTTCAATCAATTCTTTCTCCTAAAATGTGGGAAGGCAGGGTATAATCCAGCTGTCTGTACTACTCAGGCTGTAGTACTTACACTGTGAGGCATTACTCTGTGCATTTAAATTCATTTTTTGCCTCTTTTCTGCACTACTCATGGGAGTGTCCGAGGTTATTAGGTATTAACTGCCTGCAGAGAGGTTTCAGGTGTCTGTTGGTTTTCCCATTAGTCTGGAAATTGGGAGGCTCAGCCTTGAATCCTATTCCAAAGAACACAATGTAACATATTTAATGTTTACTTGTAAATGGAGCCTACCCACTCATCCTCCAAATCTGTGTTTTGTGTAAGAAAATCTCTCATAAGAGACCTCAAGCAGGAGCCTCAGAGAGCTGACTCAGGATTTCTCAGGGACCCTGTGCTACTAAGATGCCTTTCCGTATCCAGCCTAGCTTTCCTCAAACCCCAGTGACAATGGTGGGTGTGTAAGCAACTTTTCATTGCATATATTGTTAAGACTTGAAATACTGTAGATGAGTGCCTTAAAAATATTGACTTATACAAGATCATTTATTTTTACAAAGAGATTTCCAGCACCCTGTGGCTATCAAGGCTCTTGCGCTGTTGCTGCTGCTTCTCAAACTGCTGGCTAAACACAGACCTCAGCAGGAGGACTTACAGAATAATCTAAACCTTGATGTGGGTAAACAATTTCGAGAAAAGAAAGTATAGCACAGCTACTCTCCTTCTGCTGTTGAAGTTAGTGTTTTTTGCCTTGTGGAAAATGGTGAACAAGAAAGAGAAAGGGAAGGACAATGACAACAATTAAAATGTTCTCCTATTGTCGTTTTGGTAGCTATTGCATAGCTCAGCATGACCCAGTACTTCTAATAGATTTGAAATCTCTCAACCTTCTTTTGTTCTCTGTTCCATCTTGTCTTTATGGGCATGTAGATCTGTCCCTAGAGGAAAAGCCTGCTCTGATTACAGACCATGTGTCAAGTGAGACACTGTATAGGACTTCTGAAATTACTATCTAAACCCTAGGGAGCTTCTCTTGGAGAGAAGATTCTTCCAGTGCCTCTCCCCACAACTTTGGGAGAACTCAGGTCTGATCTCAGCAATTCCTAAAAACAGGATGTACGGAAATATATGCCTCTTTAATGTTTTGTCCTGCAGTGCACAACGTAATGAATGTCGTGAGAAAGATGGACTTGTCTACTCTGAAACTTGGAATTGGTCCTGAAGGGCAGGTTTCACTTGGGTCAAACCACAGAAGCTGCCTTTCCCTGTCTCTATCTTATCTAGAAAACAGTCTCATCTCCTCTCCTCGACTTTGCTCCTCAGAAGTGGATGTATGCGTAGAAGGTAAAGTAGTGAAGACGTCTGAGAAAGAAAACAATGGATTGCTAAGGGTGAATTTCCTTAGGTGAGTTTTAGGTGAGTTCTCACAACAATTGCTATGAGACCTGCAGGGTTCAACAGAGCACAGATATTCATTGCTGATTCTAAGCTCAGACTGGATGGTTATCAGAATGAGTGAGAGAGGTTAATGGTTTTTATTAATATAGATACATAGAAGAAGTCTATGTTTCAGAATTGATCTGAGGTATCAATAAAACAACTTTTTTTCTGATCTTATGAAATATGTGATTTCTTAGCAAGTAGTTATTTTCTGTCCTTTCATCTTTCTGTTTCTTGATCAATTATTTATTAATAAATTTCAGACACCTGTAGATATTTAATATTATTTAATATGGTTTTTATGGTCAATTTTCATTAAGGTGAACCTGAAATCAGTATGCTTGGTATTATAGCTTTTAAATAAATAAAGTTGCATCTGTAATACACTGGCAAGTTACTTACAGCTACAGAAAAGGCTGTAGGAAGATAATTGCTACTGTAGGTATATAAGCAGGATCTCCAAGGCCAAGCCTGTCACTTGCCGTCTCCACTGGCAGTAGCTGCATTCCTCCATCACTACGTTACCGCCAGTAAAGACCCATCGGCACCTGCAAGGCTGACGTGAGGACTGCCTGTA
Organism: Atrichornis clamosus; assembly: GCA_013400975.1. Taxonomy (NCBI): domain Eukaryota; kingdom Metazoa; phylum Chordata; class Aves; order Passeriformes; family Menuridae; genus Atrichornis; species Atrichornis clamosus. The sequence continues at coordinate 28,186 of WBMZ01007964.1, read as the reverse complement.
ATGCCACTGGGCTTTTGTCATACCTGTGCCTCCCGTGTTAGTCTGCCAAACTGGGAATGTGGATCCGGGGATGGCTGTAGGCTTAGGCAAAACAGGAAACTGTCTAGGTCAGTAGGCTGCCAATTAATCACAGTGCCAGTAGAGGCATTACTGCGTGGGTGCCAGGGAAAGGGCATCAGATTTTCCAGTTGGTATGGCTCAAGTGACCAAACCCTGCTTTTATTTGGAGCATTTCATGTTGTTGTTTCTACTGACCCCATGATAGCTCAAAGGGAGAGCAATCGCCTGTCTCTTGTCCCCAGGAGCCATTAAGTTTTAACTCCTAACTCCAAGAACTTTTTCTAGCTTTCATGTGGGCAAGAAAGAGACATAAAGACTCCATCAAAATACATTAGTCAGAATATCAGAAACATGTAAAATGCCGTCTCTATAGGGAAATATTAGATAGCAGCTAAGAACCAGTTAAAAGATCATGTGACATTTTATGGCAGGCATCAGCAATGAGCAAAAGACTTGTAAAGGAATGGTAAGAACAACTGCAGAAGAAACTCTAACTCATTATTATAGGAAAGTGTTTTCACTGTGTGGTAGAATCTTTTTCCTTGAGAGTCCTTTTTACGTTGTTAGACAAACAGGAAGCCAAGAGTCTGGTAATTTTCTGCATGTCTTGGTAGAGAGGATGGAGCAGATAGAAATATGAGACAAGAAACACTGCCTTGAGCATGCAACTGAGATGGCAAAAGACAGAGTAGCTGAATTATTTTGGTGGTTTTCAAGCTCATGGCCAGATGGAGAGAAGACTGAGCATACTGTTGAGATCAAGGGTTTTTTAATATTACCAGTGTTGAATAAAATTCGCCTTTACAGAAAGTCTAGAGGGAGGTAAGTTGAAAAACAACCCAAGTCTCATGTTTGTAAAGCAAAGAGCACACTGCCAGAAATAACCTTCACTTTTAATTTCTCACATAACTCAAAAGTACAAAAGTGAGACTGTACTTACTGCCAAATGGTTTACCTTCTATAGAATATATTGTACATTTTTTACTTAGAATATTCTGTACATAATGCAAGATTTTATGTGTTCTGAATGTCTGGTGTTAAACATATGTGTCTTACATAACCTTCTCTTTTTTTTCCCTTAAATAAATATAACTCTAAAGAAATAACATATGTTGTTATAGAACAAGTAACAGTGTGGTCTCTTAAGAAAAGATTTTACTAATATTATTATTTTTCCAAAACCAGTTCTTATTATGAAATTGCTGAGCTATTCAACTTTAAATAAAAGCACATTTCTCTTTTATTCTCACCAATGGAAAATAAATACTTCTGAATGTATGTACACATATAATCATTTAATGGAACATATATTACAAAGCTAGATGAAGTTTTATTTTAGCACTTCCTCAGTTGTAAATGAAACCTGATTTCCAGGACAGTATTTTTTTTTTCAAAGTTTGGGAAAATATGATGATGCCCTTGAAAAAGCTCATACTGAAAGGAAGAAAAAAATTGAAAAGACAAACAGGATCTTCATAATAATATCAAGATATAAGTTTAATAAAGATCCTTTTAATAGAGAATGAGCTTGTATTTGTTTCTTACATAGAATGGTGATACTTTCTTTTACAGTAGGATGGAATAAAATGATTTTTTTTAAATCTGAAGGGAGATCTCATTATATTTATTAACATAAAATAAAATATTACAATACCTTAAATTAAAATTAATAGTTGAGGTCACTATGTTAAAGAAATTACATCACTGACTTGCAGATAATAGTTCAATTTGCAATTAGTTCCCCTTGGGCCAATCTACTTGATAGTCAAAACCACATACACCTGTGAATGTATTTATGAGTTAACCATATGCCTATCCGAATATTATCTTTAAATGGATCAATACAAAGTAATGTCATTCCTTTGCCCTGAGTTGTACTATGAAAATTTTTATTACACATAGCTGATTCTTACGCTTTTTCTGTTCCATTTACCTTTGCTGCTTTCAGTGTGAAGTCATCTTGGAAGACTGCTGTATGTACATTGATGCAATATTTACTTCATGTATGTCTTTGGGGAGCGAATACATTCTATTATTTTGCTGCTCTCTTTATGGTTGATAACTATTGATAATACAGCAGCTCATTTTCTAAATGTCTCTTCCCATGAAATGCTTTGCAGTCTCTCCACAGCTGTGTAGCATGGCAAATTTGCCAATTTTTGCCAGCCACTCTATCTCTTACAAGGCTCTGAAGCACGTGAGACAGTCTTCTAGCTCCTGTTAGAATGCACACAAACACTCCAAATGGTCAATGCTTTTGCATGGTCAATGTCATACATCCTTACGGAATGACCTTGTTATTTCTGTTCTTTCCCTGTCTTATTTGAGTTTCCTCGTGCTTTTATAGGAAAACTGAAAGACCAGTGCCACATCCCTTGCTCTGGACCCTGTCTGTCCATCTTGGGGATCACAGTGTTGTGCTGGCACCACCACTGCCACTGGAGTTTCTTCAGGACCATGGGAACACATGAGCTTTTCCACCACATCAAGGTCAAGTATTCACTGTATGTTTCTGTTTTCTTGTTTTGGGAGAGTTTTATTGTTGTTTCTAATATCGGTGCGTTACTTTTGAACTTGTTAAATCTCATGGGTAGATCACAGAACAGCCAGTAACTTATAGTTATTTATATAATAAATGTATACACAGGAGAGGCAGATAAGCATAGAACAGTATAAGCAAAGGAAAGCTGTGTGCAGGCACAGTGAAATGCATGCATAACACAACAGGTTTTATTGGAAAAGAGGCAGAGGCCCCAGTGGTGATAAATATCAAGAAATACTGCATCTTTTCTCACTTGTATGGTCCTGGACCCCAAATGAATCACCACTAGATCAGGTTGGCTTGTTTATTTCATTTTTATACCCAAGCAGACAGAATATAGAGGGCAGCTGTTTTGAACAAAAAAAGGATGGTTGAAAATGCCAGGTTAATGCATTGTTCGTGAAAGGAGAGTGAAAGCACTCCTAAAGACAGACATTACTGGATCTTCTGCACACAGTCATGCTGGTAATTGTGAGACTGATTGAAGGGCAGCCATTAAACTTGGTATGAAGTTACTTGCTGGTTTGTGGCTCTTTGTTCATAAATAACATCCTTCTCCTGAAACTTCCTTGAAACACCATGCAGGGTAGGATGTCTATAGTCCATTCTACAGGGAGGGAAACGAAGGTATGGAGCTGTGAAGTGACTAGTCCAAGAATGTGGACTCTGTGTAAAAGGCCCGGAAAAAGATTCAAATCAGCTGGATCTTAATACATATTTTGACCCTCAGCTGATTTCTTTCTTAAAATATTGGATCAATATTAACTCAAGTGAAATTATTGGCCTCTGCTTTATGTTATAGTAATCAGTAAATCTTATTTTTGGGGGAGTGCCACATGGAGAAGCCCACTGTAGAGTTTGCCAGAGAACTGGTACATTAGCTAGGCTACTGGGAAAAGCCTTTCGAAAAACAGCATCAAGTACATAGTGGTATGGTTTTATAGTCAACATCCCTTTCGCACCTTACTTCTCCACTCCTGATGTGCAGGGATGCCACTTCAGGTAACACTATCCCTTCTCCTAGCTTTTCTGTCTCAGGGAAGTACCTTCTCTGGTTCCACTGCCAAAGTTGCTCCACCAAAAGCCTTACAGCAAAGTGGTGCTTCTGCGGCAGCTGCTGTGTGCCCAAAAGCCTTGCTTAAGGAAAAAAGTAACAAAAAGTCATTGCTGCTGGGGCAGCTTCTCCCTTGGGCCCAGTTGTGCACTGGGCCTTGCTGTGTCTGATGATGCGGTAGGGCAGTTTGTAGGAAACCACTGCACTCTGTCAGCAGAGAGTCAGAGCGCCGTGATCCATCACAGGTCCCATGTGTGGTCAAAGAAGTGTGGGTTTGCCACAGTTTTCAGGGCCAGGAAGACTGTCTACCAGAGCTTGAGTCCTTGCTCAGCCTTGGAGTCACCTCTGTCCAGGGAACCAAATGGGAAAGAAAAGTTTGACATCCAAGGTTCCAATTCAAATCATGAGAGAGCATGCTGAGCCTACCCACACTCAAGCCATGAAGGCTAACAGGGATTTTGTTTATTTTTATTCATTCCACATCTCAACCCATCCTTCAAAGGAGGAGGAAGGAAGTGGTACAAAATATTAATTCTCTGGGGCTATGATCCCAGTCCTACAGCTTGATTCTGCAAGCAATTAGATCAAGAGACACCTAGAATTAACCAATTTTTTTTGCAGATATTCCAGATGCTTTACACAACATCTATTTTTTGCATTTATTCTGTGTGAATCTGTAGATATATGAAGTTTAATATACAGTCCAGAAACACGTAAAAGCACCTAAAATTGCAAGATGCATAACTTTACAGGGAAGCCTGTATTGTGTAACAGAGCAGAAATCCCTGGACTAGTACTGATCTAGTACAGTTAACTGCATCAGTGGCATGTTGCATTCAGACTAATTAGCTGGAAAGCAGTTATGCTGTTTCAAAACCTTGCCTAGTGTTTCTTCATGGTGCCATTATATGCCTGTGAACATGTTAGCTCAAATATCAACTACTGCATAGCATCATATAGATGTTCTCCTAAGTAGGTTTAATTTTAATTTTTTTTTAAATACAGTGTCCTTGTGCTGAACACTTTGTGGAATATTTCAATACAAAGCTGTATTGAATTATATCGAGTATGATTCATTATCTCATAATCTAGGTATAGCATACTTTAAACAAATAGCATCAGTAATTATTTCTGATTACAGATTATGGGCTTATCACCATGTAAAGAGACTACTAAGGAGTGAAATTTTAGCTGTTTGGAAAAAAATGTGCAATTTTTTGTTATAAAGCTGGCGCAAGAAGGAAGGAGGGGACATTCGGACATTGAAATGTGCTAGATTGGTTTTATATATGATTTTATTGCTGTTTAGCTATTAATTGGCAGGCTCCTGTTCTTGCCATGGGCCTTGCTTACTTGACTGCATATTAGAGTCCAATGTTCATTAGTGGCCACTTTTTTCTTCCGCTGCTCACTGTAGTGCTATGCCTGGGAACATTCTGATAACAGCCGTGGCGATGGGCCAGGGCATCACTGCTGCTTCTGTGGTGCTGCCCTGGACAGGATGGAACTCCAGTGTGAACTTGAGTCGAAGGGACCAGCCCCTGTGGATGAGTCCACGTGGGAGCAGGATGCTCTGCAATCATGGTTACGTCTGTGTCGCAGCAGGTGTACCTCTGAAGGGATTGTGGTCCAAGGATAAATCCACACTGGAGAAGGTACACCTGGAAGCATCTGTGGCTGTGAATAATCTATGCTGCAACAGGTGCACCTTGCAGCATCAGTGGCTGTGCATGAGGTTGTGCTGGAGCACCTCAAAGCATGTGGCCATGGATAAGTCCACGACAGAACAGCAACACCCCTGGAGGGCCTGCAGCCAAGGGTGAGGCCGTGCTGCAATAAGTTTACTTCTGAAAGGACTGTGGCTATGGGCAAGGCCATGCTGGAGCAGGTCCATCTCTGAAGACATTGGCTCATGGAGAAGGCCTTGATGGAACAGGTGCACCTCAAAGGGATGGTGGCTGTGGATAAGCTTATGCTGCAGTGGGTACACCCCCGAAGAGACTGTGGCTCGCAGACAAGGCTCCACGTGGCACAGGTGCCCCCTGAGGGACTGCAGTCTGTGCATAAATCCACATCCTGCTCAGATTATCCAGCTCAGACCTCTCCAACTAGGAGAGCTTTTGTTTCAGGGTGCTATAGAGCTGAAAATTTTGTTGTTTGCTTTCACACAAAATTTCTGGTTCTTTTAAACAATAAATTGTCCCTGCCCTTCCAGTTCACTGCAGTTTTTCCTGAGTTCTTCTTCAACCAGTAATAAATATTTGAAGTACTGCAATTCTTTAATGGCTTCCATTGACTTTTGTCCCCAAGATAAAGGACAAAGAAACAGACTTACATCATCACAAAAATTTGGGTGGAAGAAAATAAGCAGGGACTTCTGGGTCACCTTTCAGCTCAGCTGCACACCTACATGAGCTGCACACCTACATGAGTTATCAGAATGTTCCCAGAATGTACCCCAAATTGGACTGTGGGCATCTGGGAGGTACTATCACATCTTGACTTCTGCCTGTCAGCTACTCAGACTTTATTTTATTATGCAGGTCCTGTGGTCTTCAGTCCCAGGACAATTCTCAAAATCAGAAGTAGAATTTGTATCTTACTGCTTAATGGATAAATCTGGAACATAGTTGTAATGGTAGTTTCACGTTAAAACTTTTATCTAGAAAGAATGACAGATGGTATTTGCTGTCGATGTGGAGAGGATAGATGATACTTCCTTCCTAACATCCACCTGTAACTTCGAATCTTACAGAAAGTTAGATAGAATCATACAGACAATAGTAAGGGATGCTTTCTTATAAATTAATTAGCACAAAACTACATCATGGGCAATGTGCTGTAGGTGATTCTGTTTGAGTGTTTTTTGACTAGTTAATCTTCTGAAAATAGTTATTAACGAAATTCAAATAATTCTTTCATGTCTTTCTTGATGAAATGTCAGTCTTCTAGAGAAGCCAAGCTGAAATTTGTGTGGACATACATGCTGCTTACATGGCACAATTATATGGCCATTCCATGGGTATTGCATTAGAAGAACATCACTGATTAAAGTACTGACTGAATTTTATTTTGATATTCTCATAATATTAAGTCAGTAATGGTAGGAAATCAAGGAGTCACCTTCTCCTCATCGTATAAATCCTATTGTCCTCATGGGATATTAAATTTAAGGTGGAGTCTGTAATGTAATGTCTGTCGGGTTTCATTGTGTGACCTACAAATATAAAAACAGAATCCATAAAATATATAAGTGACAGTTATGTTTATCTTCTAGCTAATTGGGAATAATTATGTGAATTAGTGTGAATACATTATTATTTCCCTCTGTTGAAATTTGACCTTTGATCTTTGGTAACTACTCCCACGTGAACAGCACAGCGCAAACATCACAGAGGAGGGCGTAAAGTTTCTCCCTCCTACTGCTTTGGTGGCTGCAAAACCCCTTATTTGCCTGCACAAATATTTTTTGAATGTTTCATATATTTTCTCTGGCATGCATTTTGCATATTTTTGCTAGCAATTTGACTCATCCATATGCTTCAGCAGACATAATCAGACCTTATTTAAGGCAGGTAAACAGGTGAAAAATCACTAATCTTACCTTTATACCAAATTGCTGTGCATGGTCTTAGAGGGTCCTCTGGGCTCCTCAGCATCAGCTTGGCTGAGCAGACCTCAGGACCTCACGGTGGTCACCTGCTTAGCACAGACTCCTGCCTGCTGCAGATGCATGCATATGGGACTGCCCTAACACACCGGATTAAGTGTGACCCAGTTCCCAAATCCTTGTTCTTTCTCACAGCCTCAATCTCAATGAATTTCAAGCTCATCTTTTCAAAGACAAACTTGATTTGATTCACACCAGCATATTTTTGGCAAGAGCTCATCAATCTTTATTAGGCATGAGAAAGAGCCACTTATCCAGGCAAAATGACAGCCAGCTCCATGTGCTTTGCTGCCTTAGCTGGTTGCTGGGCAGTCACTTAAGTCCAAGGGATACAAAAGCACTTCCCTCCCTCTCAGTTACAAACTTTTCCCAAAACACAGAGCACACTCTCACTCCAGCAGGAGACATGATTTCCCTCATCCTCAGTTAGCAGTGAGACACCATCAATATGATCACCTTCTGTTCCCTTTACAGTGACATTCCAACTTCAGTCTTCTCAGAATCCTCCTCCAGGTAAACGCACTTAGTTTGCTCCCTTTGCTAGGCTTAAAGATAGAGAAATGTGTGTATCCCACACAGAAGTCAAATCAGTAAAAGCAGTCTTCTTTGGCTTCTCACAAATAAAGGCATTAGTAGAATGTAAGGAAGAAACACCAGCATTTCTCCTGGGGAGAGATATAGACAAAGGAGCCACATGTGAGCCTGGTACTCATGTTGCCTAACAAAACTTTGGAAAACAATTAGAAAGGCACACCGCTCAAACGTGATCAGAATGGGATTTTTTTTTAAATTGTCAAATACCTGAAATGCAAAAGATGCTTTAAATTTAATCTAATTAACTTTTCTGGAGGTGTTGTATTGGAAACACAGATTTATTTTAGTTCCAGTGAAAAAAAAACATTATGTCAGTTTTACTTAGAAAGACACTCCCTAATTTATCATACCATAACCAAATTAAGCTTAGAACTACTAATCAGTAGGTGTCTATTATACAGCAAAGCATTAGCCTTAGCATGTACAATGCCTTCGGCATTCAACAGGGCATATACTGGAAATAAGAATTCCTTTGTCATTTGGCCAGGGAAGCAATTATCTTCCTAGTTCATGATTTGTATAATAATCAGTTAAAAAAAGGTGTGTCATGGGCAGAAGCTCGTGAAAAGATTAAAGTTCTGGTTCTTATTTAGCAGCTTTAACTTCTTAAATAGTTGCAAATTCCTGAAAACACTGACTGCTTATTCATATAAACCAGTTTCTCTTTCTGCAGTGCTTCTTTTCCCTCCTTTCCCCTCCAAAATGCACAACTTTAAAAGAAAACTAGAAATCAGTCACACTTATTCTACAAAATTCCTCACATTCCTATTTTCTTTCTCCAATTTCATATATGCACAGATGAACATGTTCACATGTTTATGCCTGACATCAGCTCCTTGCTGCTATTTCCATACTAGCATGGCAAACATTTCAGGTCACATCTCTGAGCCAGACGTGTCCAGTGAGTTCTAGCTCACCTTTGGATACCCTCAGGAGGCACAGTGTCCCTGAGGGAGATCTCTGCTCTCTCTTCCTCTCCCTCATTTCCCTTTTGCCAGAGGAGGAAGTGATACATGTGCTGTGGACAACACTATTAGCAAATTGTGTCATCTTGTTGAGCTGTTTTATATGCTGTTGATTTAGAGCTATTTACACTCAATAAAATATAAGCTATTAAAAACACTATTTATTTAATGTTTGCTTAATCCCCTCCTGTCTGAGTGGAGTTACTGGGCGTACAAAATATGATGGTCCATATGCATTTGAACCCGGGGTCAGGTATTTTTATATTTAATTTCCTTACATAGCATTTACTACAAATTACACCAGCATTTTAATGTTAGATACTAGCAAAAAAGGCTTCACTAATGGTATGACACCAAGTGACAGAGACTACTTCTATACACTTTTTTTTCCATGCCATCATTTTACTGAACGTAATAATTAATATAGAGTAGCTAATAGTCTGTGATCAAATTTCAAACCACCATCTATATGCTTTCTTCACAAGATATTGCATTTTAGCCATTGGGGATTGCAGGTGTTCATGAAAATCCATATTAGCAGCCTCCAGGAAAGACAGGAGGTTTCATGATCGATCTGATTAAAACTGTCTTAAGCATCACATCATTTGTGTCATATCATACACAAAACCCAAAACAGAAACAACACAATCGAGAGTTTAAAGTATTTAATGCTCTTATTTATTTCAAATAACATTATTTCTCCATCTATGCCAAGACCATGTTTGTTAGGATGCAGCCCTGGTCTGATGGATCAAGACAGTCTCATGCACCCCTTCCTGAGATCCCAGGTAACTTCTACTTCCTCTTCCAAGCTGCTCTCACAGAACCTGTTCTGATGACATTGTGGAGAATCTTTTTGAACTCACTGTTTTCTGTAGGACTTCAAGCAAACTGTACCCTCGCCAAAAGCCCAGCTGTAACACAGTGAGGAGAATATGCACATAAACTCATATGCAAAATGGCAGGAAGGTTAAGCTGTTATCATGTGACTTTTTCTACATCATGTTGATGAACTGACAAAAAAAACCTAAATCTAAAAGACACATTCTTCTGCTCAAAAAGGGACAGAAAGTGCCACCCAAAGTATAGGAATGCAATATTCTTCCAATTACACAGCTCATGCATGGGAACAGAGGAAGACATTAATTCATTGATTTAGAGGAGAAAAGGGATCTTTGTGGTCTTCTAATCTGAAATAAATAGCCAAGATCATGCATATACTGAACAAAAGGGAGAATCATGACTGGAATCAAAATTATCTGTAAAAATGTTATTTAATTTATTACTATTTTCACTCTGCTAAAAAGTCATATGAATCTTTCTCATTGGTATCAAAAGCATTAAATGCATTAACATTTCAACACAGATTCCATCTTCCTGGAAGGCTGAATCCTGTGAAGCCACAAAACACAGAAACAGTTTCTGTTTACCTATTCATGGGAGTTTTAACCATCCAATAAAGTTAATTGACTAAAATATTTTTTTTGCAGGGGGAAAGAGGATACTTGCCTACGTACCTTAAAGAGGAAGCCAGTCTTTGGTGGCCTGTGGTTATGCCAGAGCATCCTGTCCAGTGACCCAGTCAGCCTCTCTCCATGCAGTGATAGTCCTTAATAAATGGATGCAATATTTTATGACAGGTGGACTAAACACAACATTAATAGCACAACCTTTCTGATCCCAGTAAGAGCTCACATAATTACTCATACATGTTTATCTTTCCTCAGCTAAACTGTCTGCATCCCAAGACATGCATAATGACACCTTCCTTACAAACGTGTATCATTGATTTATTGACATTCATTATATTATTAGAAGATGAAAAGTTCTTCAGATGTCCTCTTGTGTGAAATTGTTACTCATTCCTCAGTCAGGTGGAAATTGTATTGTCTTCCAATTTTTACTGAGTAATATCTCAGTTTTTATTGTCAAATTCAAATATTCATTCAAATTGACTGTTTAGCTTACCTCTTGAAAACTCTAGATGTGATAAATGCTGGTACTTCTCAGTACTATCAAGACATTTCTAACAGGTAGATATAGAAATACAAGATATAGCAGAGAAAGTTAAAAAATCATATTTCCAATGAGAGCAAAGGCAGTCAGGATCAACTGCTAAAGAATAAAATACTTTGCTTAAATAAAACATTGGTAATAATTTTAACAAATGAGCTGCTAGTACTGAAAAATAAAGTTTAGGTTTTCTATAGAGTTCTTGCTCAAATAATTGAGTGAATGTCCTGAATGTTCCACACATACAATTAAAAGGAAATCCAGGAGAAAACTTTGAACAGAGCACTGCAACAAGAAATGGGATTGTGTCTGCTTGTTTAGCTTTAACTTAGTGCCCAGGACAGAGTTATTGTCTCTACAAAGATGCTATTGTTTTTCTTTGCTAATAGTCGGTGTAGCTATGACAAAGACAGATGATTGCAATAAGTCTTTTGATTCTTCCTGAGACACTGGAGCAGCCTTGATCACAGTTGATGACTCATAAGCAAATAAAGGAAGAGGCTATCCTTAAAAAAAGATCTCTAAAAGTGATTTTTTTTAAATGATGATGATGATGCACCCTTAAATGAGCCCTTTCCTTGTATGTAGTATAATGTTTCACATATTATGGTCACGTTCAGAATAAATATTTTTAGTCAATTTGATCATTATGATGTTAAAACTTTGAGCAAACCCCACAGTATTGTGCTTTTGCCTATTCACTGAAATTGGTTTTAATTAGAGCTCAGCATGAGCTCAAGGTCTTGGAAACTCCTCTCTGCTCCTGGGTGACAAAATTACATTCACGTGTAATCTGCAGTTGGTCAAATATCTCATAAAATCTGGGAAATAGTTTTAGATGCTGTAGTGTGTCATACAAAATAGCTGAGCTTAGGTAGTGTCTTCTCTAAAATGTCTACCAACCAAAAGGCAAACCTGCCTGACAAGTCTCTAGGGTGGGGACTTTTTGTGAATAATTAGCCTTGAGCAATGAAACTCCAGAGCCACACCTGGGCTGAATCTTTGATCTGTCTTTATACAACTAGAACCAAGTTAGAGAGTTTATGCATTATCTTGATGTTGCAGGTGATAAAATCTTTATTCTTGCATACATACTGCAAAAAATATACTTGTATGTATACGTATACATGTACATATATAAGTATATCATATATATATTTATACAGTAAAAATGGATGTTAAGGCTCACCATTCAACTGTGTTTCTTCATTGTTCGTTCTGGTGTGGCTTAATCACTTTTAAGATTTGTTATTTTTTCCTTTTTTCAAGTAAAAGATGAGACTCAATGACACATTCTGTCTTGATAGCATCAGAACAATATGTACAACAATCAGTGTGCTGACAGAGCAGAATCTTTACCTGACCTATTTAGTAGGCATACTTGTGAAAGGCTGTAAAGTAAAATAAATCAATCATTTACAACATGTATGTTTATTTATTTATTTACACTTAATACCCATTTTTTATACAAGTTTTATTAAATAACAGAAAGGGTCAAATAGTCACATGAATGTGATCTTGCTGTACGTGGTCTGTATTGGACAGTCTACAAGAAGTGTGAACATAATGATAATCAGTTTGTTCTCCATTTTAATCCTTGATGCACTTCCAGCTTTACCTGTGGCCTTGGGCAAATCCCTGAACTTCTCTTTCTCTCTTACACATGCAATAAGGACTATCACAATAATTAATTAATTGGTAATTTGTTTTCTATTTTGAAGATTGTTAGCTACATTCTTCTCTTGCTTATACTAATGTAATATCCCAGGTGAATGTGTAATTCAGAAAAATTCAAACACAGATTGTACCTTCATGTTTAATGTTGTACAGCTCTTACATCATTAGCTTCTGCAAATATACATGAGAACATCCTATGTTGCTTTGAAAATTGTCAAGAATAAAATAGTTTGCTTCTCCTACCCTGTGTAGCAATAATGGCTTTTGATATAAAAAAAAAAATTGTGTATTCCGTTAATTAGCTAGACTCAACACAAGTGTTGTGAGTGTTATCTTTGCTATCTGTAGTTCCTCAATAAAATCAACATGCATCTGTATGGCTGGGATGTTGAACTTGCTTTAGTCACACTCCTCACATAAATATTCAGATTTATTGAACTGATATTGTTGATACCACTGAGAAATAACCATCTGACTAGTGGACAAATCATCAGGAAAGTACCTGTGAATTGTAATTCTTTCCTGTGTTATGGAGTGTTGAAGAAGTCAGGCTAACTTGCACACTCCAAGAGCAATTCAGGATGAGGGCACTTGATTTTAATTCTGCTTTCAATATTTTCAATATTTCATTTTGCTTTCAATATTTTCATATTAAAAGAGTAGCGTTTGTTACATATTCTGACTTTTTATAGAAACTAGAAACTGCTTTAAAATAAAATATTTGTGAGCTAGATTAATTCCGAATAATAAGTAACCCTTGCCTTCTATATTTTGCAGGAGTTTTAATGAAGTGCTTTATAGGCAGGAAGAAACAGCTTTTAGCAACACTGCCTGAGCATTTTGTAATGACCATATTATAACTCGTCTCATGAAAATACACTAATATCTCTCCCTATAGCCAAAAACAGTGACCTATTCTCCTATTTTCAGATATAAATCATGAACATGCATGTATTTCTCTGCACCTAAGCTTTTATGCAGCTGTTGCAGAAACACAGCCTGGTTTATTCCCTTATGTCAGCTATAGGGAGTTCAATACTAGGCTTGGACTAAATGTCTATGAAGGGATTTAAAAAATTATGTTGCTTTAACACATTAAATGTTACCTTTGTTAAATAGATAATTTCTAAATGAATTTAATTGTTCTGTTCATTTGTATCTCAAAAAAAAAAGACAAAACAACCCAAAAGGCACATTTCTGATGACAAAAAACCCTGATTTTCCAATCCTGTTGATGCCAGGAGGCTCTGAATAGAAGACTTCCCCTATCTTTAAACTTCAAAAAATCTGTGTATCCTTCTTCTTGCTCCTTCTGCTTAGCAATGATGGCTCCATCACAGAGAGTCTCAGGTATGGGACTTGCCAAAAAAAAGTGGAGCCAGGAGAACACCTCAGGTGGGACCCCGCATTTACATTCCCTCATCAGCCGGGCTTGTTTTTGTGCTCAGACTCATGACTGATTCTCTGAGAGAGTCCAACAAATCTCACATCTGAGTGAGGTTTTAGTCAAAACCTCAAATAGCATTGGTTAGCAATGTTTACAGTGCTGTGGTTTCAACTACAGGCAGAGTAAACACATATTTAATAGGCAATAAAATTTTTAAGATACTTGAAAAGTAGGGGAATGTGGTTTTACTTGGCTGCATGCTGTGTCTTATGCTCAGATACCAAGTAAAATGTTCAGTACCTGGTGTTTTTCAATACCCACGCAAAATACTTTTGGTAATCTGTTACAGGGCTAAAATTTGTTTTTGTTAGTGCTTTAGTTCGGGATTCATATATTCAAGCACTCCAAATATCTTGCTAACAGAGTTGATGGCAACAGAACTGCAGGACCAAGTGATTTTTCCAGCTTATAGCTCAGAGGTAGCATGGTACCCTCTCCTGATTAGCCTTATTTCCAATCACACTGCACAGCTCTTCTTATAGTCCTCTGTCCTGCTGTGGGTGTGTTGTGCTTCCCTATTTATCAAATATGGTTTTAAAAATTGTGATTCCAGCATGAACTTTTCACTTGCATGCCTATAGGATCACTTTTTCTTTCTGTTGTTCTTTGCCCTTCATTTACCCTGTTTGGCTAAACCCCAGACCACAGCATTCTGTGTTAGTATGACACCGAGTGGGAAACCTGAACAAAACACAATTCCTGCTTTGTGACAGGTTTGAGAATGATAGTGCCTGTCAGCAAAAAATCCTAGTGGGAAAAGATGAGAAACCTCCATAATCTATGAAGAACAAGATAACAGGTGTAAGGATTCCTTCTCCCCTCAGATTTCTCACAGAGTCAGCAAGACTGGGCCAGCGTTTGGCAGCTGTAATTCACGGTTGGGTGCATTAGCCAACATCCACTTTGGCTGACATTACCACGCCGGGCTGTGAAGTGCCCTGCTGGAGGAACTGGTTCACACCCACTGCTGTGACCAGGCTCTGGGGAGGCGGACACAAGCTGAAAGGTGCAGCTGGCATCCCCAGTGCTGTCCTTCTAAAATGTCTCAGCACTTCTTTTTTTTAGTATAAGGTGAATGTAACTCTAGAAATGGCAAAAAACTAGAGAGACCACAATAGAAGTGAGAAAATACAGGAAAAGAGATTAAGGTTTCAGGCTTCAATGTAAACTTTACCTTTTACTCTAAATAAAACGGAACTAGTTAAACAAGTCAAGCTGTTACTTTGTCCCAGCTGGTTTTTCTTTAAGAGTGTGAAATAAGATTCACTTTAGAAAGGGCAGATTGTACCTCCCTCACTGTGGTTAGCTACGCCGCACTTCATGGCTCTTCTTTACATATTCCCTTTCATTTAATGCTCTGTTCACCTCTATAAAGAAGCAGGCAGAGCTGATTGCCAGGCTGTGCTGATGCTTGTAAATGAACACTCCTGAACATTCACACAAGGCTCATGTTTCCCCTCTGTGGTGGTAAAAGCAATTCAAGCTTGCCACTTGAAATATTTTAGGACTGTGTGATGTTTTATTTCCTTAGGTGATTATCACCTTCAGACAGTAAATACAGTGTGCTGGTCACTTGAGTTAGTTAAAATTAGAAATGCCTTTCTATTTGACACAATTTAAAAATATATTTTTTACATATGTATTTTGTATGCATATGTACACCATACATGCAATATACGTGCAATGCATGTGAATAAACATCACAAATATTATTATAAGTAAAAGATTTCCTGCATTGCTAAATCAGACTTTTC
Source organism: Atrichornis clamosus (assembly GCA_013400975.1). Taxonomy (NCBI): domain Eukaryota; kingdom Metazoa; phylum Chordata; class Aves; order Passeriformes; family Menuridae; genus Atrichornis; species Atrichornis clamosus. Next base: position 12,410 of record WBMZ01007964.1, on the reverse strand, counting down.
ATGAACAGGGATTATTTCTTCCAGAAATATGTCTATGTAGTCAAGCAAACAAAAGGTCTTTGTTGTTAATACCATTTTATTGGGGTATTTAGGACTGATAGTGTAAGTAGATTGTATACTTACACTCCTCCCACTCCATTCCTCAGGGTAAACTCAATCTCCAACTTTTCACTAGGAAAGCACACAGATCCACAACTGCTGGCAACACCAGGCTTGTCCTAGCCCACCCGAGGTGCCTGAGCAGGGCTCGAGGTGCATTAGCTGCTCTGTCACCAAGTGTTTAGTGCTGCTTAGTCTTAGGAGGAATACAGCTCTATATCACATGTGCAGAGGGCTAGAAACTCTGGAGTGAGGGCTAGGAAAAACCAAAGAGTTTGTGAAACACACCAAGGTGCTTCTCTTGTCAATGTGATACCAGCTTCTGTAAAAGTTACGGTTCACAGAAACAAAAAGCAAAGTATGTAGTTATATTTGAATGAATGAGTAATATAGATAGCAGAATGATCATATCCCTTCAGCCAGCAAATAAAAATTCAGTGTTACTACAAATGCAAAAATTATGCTACTGTAACTTTTTTATTGCATTTTGGATTGTGCATGTAGTTCAGAAGTGTGCATTTTTTTTCTCAATATATCTGATCTGGAAGTCCATCAAATTCTCTGTGCATTTCTTGAAAGCAATTGGAATGAGCCTAAAAGTTACCATTGGTAATAAAAACACACGATGAAATGTTTTATTCTAATTCTGTAGCTAAATAGATAACGAATGTAAAAACAGGCTCACAGTTGCCATCCTTTGTATAGCATTCTCACCGCTTCGTACAGTTTTTATGGTATAATCAACCCTAATATTAATCATTGAGAGTATATGTTTGTTCTTTGGTATATAATGATGATTATAATGATATAATGAATATATCATTTCAATACCATTTTTTGTTGTATTAGAGATTAGTGGTCAACATTTTTTTACATAAACTTGAAAGTAATCAATTAAGCCTGCATTTACTGCAGGAAACCTGTCAGTTTCTTTTATGTTTAATAATTGCTTCCTTCCAGGTATTCAAAAGATAAGCATGCCTGTCAAAAATTGATTTTAGTGTTTGTCTGGTTACAGCCTAGTGGTATTTCAGTTATCTGTTGTTTGATTACTCTGTGTTAGTCTTTAAGAACAGTTGTTTCTCAGCTGAGTCTTCTGGAGCAGTTCTGAGGCTTGAGGTGCTGTCTTTTAGTTCCAGTTATACTGCTAAATAAAAGATTTTTCTTCATTACAAACTGAAGCCAAAAATTGCTGATGGTACAAACATGATTAAAGAAGAATGCTCTCAAGGACTCACTGAGAATAAAGTAGAATAGAATAGAATAGAACAGAACAGAACAGAACAGAACAGAACAGGAGAACAGAATGGAACAGAACAAAACAGTTGGAAGGGACCTACAACGATCATCTGATCCAGCTTTTTGATCACTTCAGGGCTGACCAAAAATAAAGCATGTTTTTAAGGTCTTTGCCCAAATATCTCCACAGCACTGTCAGGCTTAGGGCATCAACCATCTCCCCAGGAAGCCTGTTCCGGAGTTTGACTACTCTCTCAGTAAATAAATGCTTCCTAACATCCAGTCTGAACCTCTCCTGGTGCAGCTTTGAACATTATCTTACAAGATAATAAATTCTTAAAGTGTATCATAAGTTTAATATTTCATTTAATTATGGTCAACAAAGATAGTTTATTCCCATCCAAGAAATTACCCTTGGGAAAAAGTTAATTACATGTAAGATTTCAGTAACACGTTTTATATGAACAATATTAGCTATTTTTGACCTTACTTTTAGTATAATTACTCAGGATAATGCATAATGAACAATTTTGATCCAACCAGGAGCACCGTTGTTCACACCTACTTTATAATCATGATCATAGCTTATAATCACTGGTCATAGTAGTCTTTCCAGCATGAAAAGCTTTGAAGAATAAACAGTAAGTTGTCTCCAGAAAAATGTAACTCCATTTGCAGCACCCCAAAATAGTATAATTGACACTCAAATGCTACAATCTTTTCTCAGTTAAAATGACCTTCAGAATAACCCTCTGTAGCTTAGGTAGTAATTTTTTCCTGTGGAAAGTGTGCAGAAAATAATTACAGCTATAAACACTTGTAATATGAAATAAATAATTGCTACTTCTCACTTCATAAATGACTGTACCAGGAAAGATGGAGGGCAGAGAAATGGAGTGGAGAATAACTACTTAATGGCACCTTCGGTGAACAACTCTAAGCACAGTGGGCCTTGTTTCCTAATTGTTTGCACCTTTTTACATCTGGACAATATTGTTAATCTTTTTGAAACCGGTCTTGGTAGCACTAATTGTAATGAGGTGAACTGAGAAACAAACCTACTAACTGTTCTTTAAAAATATTAATATTCATGATGGAACACACTGGATTGTATGCCGGTTAAGTAGACAGCAACTTGTCAAGACAATTTTTTGGGTGTTTTCTTGGACTGTGTTATTCAGTCAAAGCAAAGCAACAGGCAGCATCTTGTTCTCTATTTAAAGTCTGTATGCCATAAGCTTCTGCAAAATCTCTGAAGTTCTCCAGAATTCACTGATACCTTTCTTCTCTATTTACCATATTCACACCACATAAAACCACATGAAACCTGAAGAAGAGAACTTGTCCTTTTCTCTTTTTGTTTTCCTTGTGTGTGTAATGCTTTCAGGACAACTATTCCCCCAAAGATCATATGAAATCTGACTTAGGTCTGAAAATCTCAGTTGTCTTTTATGCAGTTAAATGAAATCCAGGAAGAATGATTTAGAAATCCAGATTTACCTCCAGACGTTTTTTTTGACCTTATTCATCTTTCTTTGTTTTTCAAAAATCCAAATGAAAACAATATTATATTTAAACAGTAAATGTATTCCACCTTCGGGAAACTATAAAGACTGAAAACTTTTGTACCGCTTTAGGCTTTCTTTACCTTTCTTTTTTTTTTTTATTAAGAGATTTTCAGATGCCTTTTATTTCTAAACACTGCTAATAGGTACTGAAAAGAGGAAAGAATGTTCTCATCCATGTGTAATGGAATGCTATGAAAACCAAGCTGCAACATGCATGCTGTCATAAAAATACTAGTAGTGATTTATTTATATGACTTCCACATACTCAGGTAGTCCCCCATTCAAGCCACATAAACAGATGCAAACACAAAATATGCACTCAAGTTTACTATTAAAATTTGTTCTATGGGAACAAATTCTTTTTAGTGCAACAACAGTAAGTTTGGCTTTAATATTCAGCAATAGATGTAGTTTTTAAATTTTAGAAAAGATAGTAATTTGACATGAATTATGTAAAAAATATTCTGCTTTTGCATAAAAAATACTTAGCTTTACAAATATGAGATGGAGAATGGCTAAGAAACAAATATGCAGAATAAGTTCTAAGTTTTTGCAGATCACAAGCTGAATTGGATCCAAGGCTTTCACTTACTGAAGGAAAACAGCCTGTAGGGATAATGAAATTATTATTATTATCCTGGTAGATCTGATAGATAAACAGAAGCACTGTTTATAAGATATAGAACCCAACTTTCTGACTTCCTAATCTCTGATAAGGCTTTATTCATGTGGGATGTTTGTAAGATGCCTACGAGAGAGATAAAAGATTGATCAAAGGCCTGGGAAACTTGATCTACAAAAACAGTTTGACAGAGCTTGTATTGCTTAGTCCAAAGAAGAGGAGACCCAGAGGAGGAATCATAACTTGTTCAAAACTGTTGCAGGAAGAAGAGAGTAGAAGAGGACGAAGGTAATTTCAAGATAAGTGAAACTGTGAGAGGATCTGTGAGAGTATCTCTGTACAAAGTGCTCTGAGACAAAAAGAGGAAGACCTTTTCCCATGGTATTTATAAGTATCTCCCAGCCCCTCAATGTGGGCCATGTGCCTGTCTAGCTTTCTTTCCCTTCCCTCACCCTGCTGGACCGTCTCTCCCACCCCTCCCCAACTGCTAGGGAGGTAGAGCTCTCCATGAGCATCCCTGGGAACAGCTTCCTACTTCTAATCACTTTTCTTTGCCTTGTACCTCACTCAGCCAGATAAAAGAAAGACAAGAAAATTGCACAGTAACTACATTTTTCTTATTATTAGAAGATACTAACATGGAAATGGTTATTATTCTGCAAGTTTTACAGCTGATTGGATTCCTCTCCATTTCCACCTTCATTCACACTACTTTTCTTAAATTCAACCATCAAAAAGAGTTAAGAAAATGCTGTTGCATCTGAGGTTCAGAACTACCACAATAGAAGTTGTGGTAAAATGGAAAAGGCAATATTTGAAAACTTACACTGTAATATATTTATGTCAGATTTAGCAGGGAAAATATTTGAGGGTGAGGCTGCATCCATGTATATACTCCGTCAAGTCTCTTCCCTTGCTGTTAAGAGTAACTGTCCTATACCTGCCTCAGGTTCCTGTCAAGACAAAGTAGTTGATGCCTGATAACCTCCTCTCTCTCTTTCCTGGATCGAGGCAAATTCCTACTGAAGTCACAAAAAAAATCCCTCTGACTTGAGCATGAAATTAAATTGGGCTTTATTGGGTTTGTGTTATAGTCTTGGACAAGACATAAGTCCTGTGTCCCATAATTAATTTAGCTGCATGCTACCTTTACCAACACTATAACAAGCCAAGTTAGTGGTGCGTTTGGAGTGTGCAGTTCTCTTACACTGCCTTTCAAGCAGTTCAGAGCAAAGTCTTATTTTAGGTACCTATATATAATTATAAAGCTGTCATCATCAGATGCTAGAAGCAGATCAAATCTGCAGGGTACACAAGGATATTCCAGAGTTGTTGGGGCTTTTTACTCTATTATTTGGAAAATGGAGAACATAAGATGGGGTCTGACTAACAAAAATACTAATGGTTTTTGTGACATTTATAATTTTTCCCTTATAATAACTTTAAAGTTATGATACATGGATGCCATAATACTGCATTACATTAAATTTCTAAAAACTGAAAGTAAGGAAGGATGAATTCTACTTCTGTTAAAAGAAAAAATACCTTTCATAAGCCAAAAGCCTTTTTTTTACATACTTTCTTTCGATAGTTTTAGGCAGGGAAGTTCCAATTTCTGAGACATTTATAGGAAAAGTAAGTAATAAAATATATATATATATGTGCAATTTTTATTTCAGCTGAAACATAGTGTAAGATACAGAGAAAGAATTGGGACAATATTTGCTTACAAACCCAAGCTGAAGATATATCCTATAAAGATCAGATTAATGAGATCAAATAGAGTCAGGCTTGATGACCAAAAAGTATTTAATTGACTTTACAACCTGAGCCAGGTCTATTTGGTTAGGAGGATGTGAGAAAATTGTTTAAGGAAATATTTTACCCTTGTTCCGAGGTACCCAGGGTAAGTATCATAACCAATCCCTGACATTTAGGTAATGTGGGGAATTGTCTGAGACTCATCTGACTAAATTAATGTTTACTACAGCAACACAAACATATGAGCTTGGGCTTTTTTGTAGACAGCAGAGATCTGGCCACTAGTTGATGGATATGTCTCATCCTAAACTCAATACTTACATTTGGTCAGATTAATATTGCACTATGTGGCACTGATAGTATTTTCTCTACTTCCACTACAGATGGTGTTTAGGTGTCCTTGGGTTACCTGTGTGATTAGCTCAGATGTAGGCATCTACAACTCAGACACCAAAAAGTTACGTAAACCAATATTGGTCTTTTGATACTGTGAACAGTGTTTTTGTAAGATTCACTCGTATACCAAACAAAACAAATACAAGAACATGAGCAAGGCACTGTTTAAAATAGCCAGCTGATTAGGTTAATTTCTTGAAATAGGAATGACCTTAGGACAAATCTTCATTCCTAATAATTCAAAACAAGGAACAAAACCAACATATTTTACATTCTGTCAAAGTCTACTAACTACAGGGCTACCATAGTTACTATTCTGATGTGAATGGCATTTTAAGAAATGATCTTTGAAAGATCCCCTTTTCGTTCCAGTGTGTGATAGAATTAATTTTAAAATCCCTAACAGTTCAAAGGGATGGAAAACATGCATTTTACTCATTTCAGTTCCACACCATTTTTTTGCTACAATGTGTGCCTCCAAGGCATAATTGAACATCTAACCCTTTTGATCCATCTGGCAGAATATACACACAGCCTGGGAGTAATTTAGAAGGGGGTTTGATTTACTGTAATTTACACATTCATATAGCTTCTTGGTATCTACTTAACATGGCACACCCTTACCCAGTCCCCTGGCACACTAATTAAACCACTTAAATTGCCCTAGAATTCTTACCCTTAGACTATGGAGGATAAATTCAGAAATGAACTATCAGATGAACAGGGAATTCAGTGGGGATACAAGGTGATTTACATGCCTGGCAATTTAGCTAAACCGAGATTTACCACTAAAATTATTTCATCTCACAACTGCAGTTACCTTAAATTTACACAAAACTTAATTCCTGAAGGTGGCAGCATCCTGACCACACCTGTATACAGTCTTGTATGCATGCAAAAGCCCAGAACATGACCAAGCAATTATAAGTATTAGTTTAAGAGTAGTGCCATATATGACCTTTTAACACATAGAGCTGGGAGTATGTTCTGTGTTAGTAGTTGTTTCAAATATTTCCCATGATTTTCTCTTGAGCTGTAAAATTTAAAAACAACATCCTTTCCCTTAGATGTCTCTTACCATTTCATGCTACTGGTCTTCATGAACTACTGTAACCATTACATATAAGAAATAATGGATTTTGAATGTTTTTGCCTGATTCTTTTTTTTTCACAAAGATCATTTTACATAATACAGGCTCTGTAAAATGAGTCACAACACAGAAGTATTGTCTTCTCTGTACACTTTAAAGCCCTCTTCATAACGTGAAATGAACACTGTAGGGAGTCCCTTTTTGTCTACAAAAGGGTTTTGTTTATTTTTGTTGAGTTTTTTCCCCCGCTTTATTCCTTGTAGTTACTACCTGTGCCTGTGTAGACTGACTGGTTACATGAAAAGGAGGGGATGAGGTTTCCACCCACCCAGGTCCCTCTGTATACAGAGGCATGAATCACCCATTTCTACATAAGCAAATTTTTTAAAACTGCCTTTGGTAATGAGCACTTGGGATCATACAGAAATTGGGGAGAAGGTTCCATTAGGCTTAAAGATCATGGGATAAACCTTTTCTTTGACTAGACTCAAATCAGAAAAAGCAAAGAGTTATGTGTTGCTGTTGCAACACTGGGACAGCCAGAGGGAATTTCACTCTGCCCCCAGAGGAACACAAGCTCTACTTTATCCCCATTTACTCGGGAAAAACAGGCTTTACAGACAGGTCGAGTCCAGCCTTTCACACTTGGGTAAGCTGGCCAAGCACCCCATGCAGGATGGCATCCCTATGGCAAGGTAAAACAATATGTGGGCACATTCCCTCGTGCTTCCTCCTGGAAGAATTTACATCATTCCTCAGTAATGGCTACACCTAAATGTTGCGAACTAGCCCTTAGTTCTCCTTGGCCATTTTCTGGCATGCAAAGCATTTATTCCAGTCTGACAGGACTGTCTCCGTGCTGTAGCACAGGCCTCTGGTTGTCAGGTTGCTCCTGGAGCAGAAACCTTTAGACCAGTGTTCTGCATTTGGTGTTTCATTCAGCTGAAGAGAATGGCCTGGGTTCCCCACACCTCTTCCAGCATGCTGCTCTCTCAGAGGCACCCAGCAACCATCCAGCTCCATAAAGCACGTGCTATTTAATTCGAAGTAAAAACATTTAGGAGAAAACATGTCTTTAAAATGTTGAAATAGCATAAATAAAACTTAGCTTACCTGCTTGTCACATTTTTTTCCACATCGAAATCCTTTAGAGGGTTTGTCTCTGTCTTGCTCAGTCTTACATCTCTCAGTGATGAGATGGGTAAAATGCCTTTTCCCTCATGTCAGAACCAAGATTCACCACATTTTCAGCTTCTCCACCTTCTAACACTTCCCAAACCTGACCAAACTAGTCTAAGCTAGTCCTACAGGGCAATACTTGAAAAGGGTTTTTTTCTGCTTAATTTTAGTATTGCAATTTACCCTCATTATTTTTAGTTCCTACAACAAGCATTCCCTGCGTTAAAAAATAAGTCAGGAAGACTTTAACTAACAGCTCTGTAAAAATATGTATATAACCTCAGTAAAGTCAGGATAGTTGCTAATGAATATGCTCTGCTCCTATAACATCTGCAATATTAGCATAGATTAAATAACATGGGTGCTGGCAGCCTGTTATTTGTGCTGGGGAGTTTTTGATGCAGGATTTAACTCCAAAACTTTTTTTATCAGTCCTCTCTGGCAAAAATGCAGCTGTCAGAGATCCACTACATTACCTCTGGCCCCAGTCAAGGTAGAATTCTGCCAAGGCAGAATTAACTCATCCCTCGTGTGGTTGCACGACTGTCAGTATTACAGCTGTGGTTTTGTTTTCACCTGGGCCACTTTGCCCTCCAGACGTGCTCGCAGAAGGAGATATGAAGACAACACGTTGGAGTGCATTGCAAAGAAAACTGAGTGGCATTACCTCAGCTAATGGCAAGTGCTACTGGCCTGCCATTCTTAATAAACATTAGGATAAAAATAATTGTTTCAAGGAGAAAAAATTATATATAACAGAGAGCAAAATTAAACTAAGTGGAAATGAGGCCTGTGACTTCCTTCTGTTTCTGAAATAAGCGTAGACTTGTAGAAGAGCCCTGAGTGTAGCAGAGAGTATAAACTGGACTGTGCCCAGACACAGCAGGGTCAGTCGCTAGAGCACAGTCCTTCCTGGGCATCCTTCTTCAGGGGCAGCTTGTCTGTGTACTGCCTCTCTATCCGCTCATGTCTGGTGACTGTCACACAAGGAAGGTGGGAAGGTCAGCCCTCTACTTCCCCTTCCACTCCTATCTCACTAAAGAGCAATAAGTTCAGAAATCTGTTTTCGTGATTTTTACCTTGAGCTTTCACCGAGGCTATGAGTAGATAAGGCATAAATACTTTACAAATCATTCTGATCTAGCTGAGTGATACAAAAGTTCATCTCATCAGCTGCTGCTTAAAAGCTTTTCCAATTATTGATTTAAATCCTTTATTTTAAAATTAATTTGAAGTTTTGCCTGTTTCGCATGTCAGATGAAAGTGTATCACTGTAATGGGTTTGGCTGGGGTAGAGTTAGTTTTCTTCATGGTGGCTAGTAGTGGGCTGTGTTTTGGATTTGTGCTCATTATATTTTGATGTGTCGCTAGCAGGCCCGGACACCAATGACACGGACGGCCTTATGTAGATGCAAAACCGACCTCTTTATTATATTTACAAAGGTGCTTATATACCTTAGCACGCTGGACTAACATAAGGTCATTGGTTCACTGACCAGCCACCCCCCGGAGGGATTGGCTGGACCCAGTAACTCTTACCTCATGTTTTCTTCTTTGGTCTCATAACAAGACCATAGTTTACAATACTTTTAAATTGTTTTCCTGCAGCGTCCTTGAGAAAGCCTTGCCTTCTCACAGACACTTGTCAGGAAACTGAAATCCCTGTGCACCCAGGCCTGTAACATCCACATTGATGAGTGGAAGTTAATCTGGTTTTTTGGAAAAAATCTTCAATGCAATTGCATAATGCAGCTTTTCCAGCATTCGCAACTTAAAGATGTCCAAGGCTGTTTTAAAAAATGTTATACAGAACTGTACATGATCTCTTAGATAAAAATAGAAAGTTTTAGCTTTATACCTGATTGGTGCACCTTCAAAAAATATTCAGAATATTTTTCTGGCAGAGTGAAAGTGGCTGGAATTCATCACAGAGATTTTTTTCCCATTAAAATTATAATGACACCTTATGAGAAGAGATACTACAAGTACAATGTAACCTTCATTTTTAAAAAAATGTTTAATGCAGATGCCTGTGCTTGATGATCTAATACATATAAACAGATATTTTCAATTTGTAAATATTACCTTTTATTAATCTAGAAGGACCAGGGTGTACTGCAAATGCATTTCTGTGTTCAAAAGCACGTCTGCTCTTCTGTTTTTACGGACTCAGAGAAAATCTCCATATGAAGTCCTTCAGTTGTATCTGAATCTCCAGTATTGAATAGATATTAGACTTTCATGGGAACTGAGAGCTTCAGAAAATGGCTTTTAAATCAGGATGACTTGGCTTGGGAGTTTACATTGGCTCCCGTCCAAGCAGAAATATTCATAAGAGCAAATTACACCTCCACACCCAGTTAGAAAGTCTTCAGGTATTAAGTTGTTTGTTAAGTAGAGTCATTGCGTTAGTAATTTTAGCTGTGTTTGTTCTTTGTGGAAGGCAACAGGCTCTTCCAGATAGTTTCAAAACACGGCAGGGCAAAACTTGATCTTATTAAAACTAAGTTTCTACATGAACTGTTGTTTCTCACTTCACAGGTTTCCTCTGCTCTTCTCAGCCAAATTTATTGCTAGTGTATCTTTCTCTGTGAAATACTTTTTCACAAACATTTATTTCAGAAACTACCTTAAAAACTTTTGCTTAAGGGAAAACAAGCAAAATCACAATGTTCACAGGAGACTCCTTTGCCTGTCTTTTTAGTACCTCTCTCTTGCATAAAAGTTCTGTTACCTTCTTTTTTTTAATTTAAAATGACAAGGGCAATAAATCTGATAAATGTTTTGTGAATCTCCTTAGACTTCCAAATAGAATGTTCTAGGGTTACTTAAAGCTGTAGCTCAATTCTGATCAATGAATACCTTATTATAGAAGTGTGGACAGAATTTTTTTTTTTTTTCTGAATAGGTTTTTCTTCAGAAAGCAAGGATGAGTAAATGATTACAGTAACAATTTGTTTCACTTTCTTTTGCTGTTTATTGGGACATTTCTCTTGAAACTCTGAAGTGAGTGAAAAAAGCTGCCATCTTTCCTCTGTAACAGCAATGAAACTTTCCAGATAGTTTCAGTGAGGGGTAAGACGTATTCTAACTCACGGAGGTGTAACTGAAGGTAGAGTTCAGTTCAAAGGCTGATATATATGCAACCTACAAGCCCAACTTGTTCCTCTGGCTCCGTGGGACTCCTCTCATGAGGAGGAAAAGCAGGACTGTGTTTTGCAGAGGGAAACAGTGCTTTAACTCTTACCGTATTAAACCACAGTGCAACCCAAAGGAAGTCTGCTGTGCAGTGCCTGGTGAAGATAACCTTCCTAACAGAGGACTCCAGTGCAATGCTGTGCCCTCGGCCACCTGTGCATCTTCAGGGTGTCTGTGCCCTCAGCCACCTGTGCATCTTCAGGGTGTCTGCAGACTACTGACATAACCTTATGAGAGATGTAGCTGCAGCAACCAGACATGCAGGAATTGCAGGCACAACTCTTTCAAACTTCCTTTGCCTTGCATACCACTGCAAAATTGCTGTGCAGACTCCTTTCCCCTCACCAAGGAGCTCGGCTGTCCCTCAGGCTCAGTGACTACTGCTGACACTGGATAGGGCAGTTTGAATTATGGCAGCTCTCAGAGGTGATTCATCCTTCTCTTGTCCGTGTCTCAAAGCATGCTCAAGATCAGCATATTTCAACTCACATATGGTTTCTAAGCCAGAAAACATTCGACTGCCATTGCTGTGGTTTGTATGGTTAATTTCCAAGTTTAAGGGACATGAATGCCTCCTTGTTGGCTGAATTTGTAATCTGCAAACGACAGGATAGATTTTCTTTTGCTTTCTCAGACCTCCGTGGAATTTCTTGTAAATTCAGCTGCAGCATAGACACCAGGACTTGTTTTGCAAGATATGCAGAAGTGGGCTTGTAACATAACTAAACACAGCGTAAGCCTTGAGGCTTCTTTTCCAGCCAGCTGTCAAAGCTTTGAAACTATTGTGTGTTTAAGGCACTGAAAGGACCATAGAGGGAGCTTGGTGGAATGTGCGGTATTCATTTATCTCTGGAAGTTTACATGTCCTGCTTGATGAATTAGGGCTATAAAGTGATGAAGTGAAAGATGAAAGAATCTGCAAAGGAGTAAGAGCTACTGCTGCTATAAAAACTGCTTGAAAACTTGCATCCACCAAGTAAAACTTCTGGTTGAGAATACTTTAAGGGTTGAACAATTGGTCTTGTACCTGAGCAGATTGCACCCTTATGGTGCTTGACTCCAGTGTGATTTCTAACAGCTGCTCTAGAAAAAGACAGCATTTTCCATTTAATGGATAGTGTGAGCTGTGAAGTTGAATCATGAGTAGATGTCTGACCCTGTGTCACTGAGGAAGGGTGGCAGGTGAGGGAATGAGCCACAGAGCCTTTGACACCATCTTGCACAGCACACACCAGGAAAAGCTGGCAGCGCACGGCT
>WBMZ01007963.1:0-54568 GCA_013400975.1 Atrichornis clamosus | reverse complement strand
GGCCGCCATGCCCGAGGCTCCGCGGGCACCGTCCCCTGGGCCCCGCGCCGGGCCAGCTGCCCGCAGCCCCGCGCCCCTACCTCCAGCACGACGCGTCCCAGCGGCTGGTTGTCGGCGCCCACGTCCAGGTACACCACCGGGTTCGGCGGGCCCGCGCCGGCCCCGCTGCAGCCGCGGGCCCCGGCCGCCCACATGCAGGCGAGCCCCGGTGGCGGCAGCAGGTCCCCGGGCGGGCGAAGCAGGCGGCGGGCGGCGCTCAGCGCCAGCATCCCGCGGGCAGTCAGGGCGGGCGCTGCGACAGGCACCGACACACCGACAGGCACGGACACACGAACACGTGGCCGCCGCCCCGCGGCCTTTATGGGCTCCGCCGCGGCGCCGCAGCGCCCGCTAGCGGCGGCGGCAGCAGCAGCGCAGGGCGAGCTGGCAGCTGGGGCGGCGCGGGCTGAGGCGGCCGGGGCTGCCGAGCGGGCGGAACGCGGTGCCAGGGCGGGGCGGAGCGGGCGGAACGCGGGGAGCGGGGGACAGCCCGTGCTCCCCTCGGCAGCGGCGCCTGCCGGCTCCGGCTGCCCTCAGTGCCGCCCCTCCCCGCCCACCACTGCACAGCGAGTGCCCGGGGGTGTCGGGGGGTCGTTTGTCCGTCTGAGTGGTGGGGTTTTTTTAGGGTGTTTCGCATATTTCCCCACAGCCCCTTAACCCAGGGATCAACAGGAGCGGTGAAGTTTCTAAAATTTCATCATTCTACACAACGCCTTTGAGTTTGTCCGGAGAGCACCCTGGGGGGCAAGGCGGCGCAGCCGTCACGGGTGCGGGATAATTGGGCGGGGGATAATTGGGCGCAGCGGGGGAGTCACGGGCTGCCCGTCACGCACCGGCAGCAGCCCGGCGGTGTCGGCACTGACGCGTCTCGGGACCGGCGGGTGTCCCTGAGTCACCCCGGCACCGCGGCCCCCGGCGCTGCCCACAGCACCGCTCCGCAGCCGGCCGGGCTTGGGCCGGAAACCTGCCCGGGGGATTACAGAAGGGAGTACCAGCAGTCCAGGTTAAATAGTTTATACTGAAATATTGTTCATGATTTATATGAAAACAACAACATATATCATTTTAAGTTTTCCTAACTTAGTAACTTAGATGAAAATACTTGGTACATATTTCAGTCATATTTAGATATTACTTTGAATTCTTCTCCAGTTTCCATCCTGATTCCATATATAAGTACTTACAAAAGTTTTTCAAATTATTAATGCCATAAAATGTCTTAAAAAAAAAAGAAAACAAAGAAAGGGTGATTCTAATAGTTATTTTTACATTCCTTGTATTATAAATTATTCTAATGAAGGTTAGTGTAATGCAACCATGTAATACAGTGTAACAATCACACAAAGACAGCCCCTATGAGAGGAATAGCAAACTTTGAATCCTGCCTAAGTTCTTTGTGTCAGGCAGCTAAAAGTGCCTTCATCAGCGACATCTGCTGAATTGACAGAAAGCTGTCAATCAAGGCACTGCCCTGACCACAGAGATCAGGGCAGAACTATAATATGCAATTACAAACAACTGTGAAATCCTCAATGAACACCACTTTTCAGGCACACTCTCCAGAGATCATGCCCCTTAACTGCTGATGCTGTAGGGATGACTCTAGCAGGTACCATATTAAGCTATGTCAAAAGGTCCATCTTGTTCTGAAGGCTCGAAGGAATGCCAAAGGAAGAGTGGAAACAGGGGAGGGGTGTATTATAGGCCAGTATGCTTTCAACCTCCTACTGCTTTCCCTCCAGAGAACTTCCCGAGTTGGATGTGACTTTGGTATGTAGTAATCTTTTTTTGGTTTGTTTCTCCCATGTACTTATCCACTCAGTGGACCTGTTTTAACTCAGCAGCTTCCTTGGCAATGAAGTGGAAGCTACCCTTCCACAGGCTGCTGCTTAGAGCATCAAGAATGTTTGCTTTGAATATTGCTCCAATTACCGTCAACTAGTGTGCCCTACTTCTTGTGCTGGAGGAGACAAATTGATTGGTATCTATGTTTGTCATATAGACCTACATCTCTTCTCACTTCAAGGCTGAAAAGTCACAGCCAACTCAATTATTATTTATAACAAACCTCTCCCATGGCTTTGGGTCATGTTTATGGTCCTTCTCTGAGCTGTTCCACTTTTACAGATTTTTTTGGGCAAAGGGGATCTTTGCACAGTATTCAAGATAAGGATGAACAGTGACTTACTTTGTGCATACAGTGATATTTTCTATTTCTTTACTAATAATCTAAAGGTGTTATTTTTTTTAATAGTAGCTAAATCAACACTTCTACTTAGCTTGTCATAGCCTCCCAGCTTCAAGTCCATTTTTGGGAAATTTTGACTTCTGTTAATCTAATCATCAATCTGCTTATTCTCTAGTGACCATAAAAACCCTCACACTCCTTTTTAATAATGTTTTAATTGCAGTAGCCACTAGAAGCCCAAATCAAAATTAGATGTTCTGTTCATACCTATAACAATGAACTGTTGTAGTCCTGAAGGATTTATTATTTAATAAACAAGAAAAAAGATGAGCAAAAGAAAATACCATCTTGTTTCACACTTAGAAAACACGGGCAGAGCAGCTTTGAACTGTTTTGCTAAGAGTTCAGAGACATCTTTGGCAGAGCAAACAATGCAGTTTTCCTCATTTGCAGGCCTTGGTGAGAAGGCAAACAGAGGTGATTTTTTTATTTGAGAATATGGACTGAATTACTATCTCTAGGCTTATGCAATAAAGTACTAAATCACTTGTTATGGTCTACCCCTGCAAAGTCAGATGAATTACAACTCATGCAGACAGCTTGACTAGGAACTTGTGAATTACAGAGGTCACTTTCCAAAAAGGACGGAAAAAAGGTCTCCAAAAACTGTCAAAGACCGCTATATCACTGCCAAATGAGGCTTAGAGCTAGCTCAGCAAACTGAAATGATTTTATGGGAGCTTTGAACACATCCATTTGAAGATATGTTCATCGTTGAAGTTCTGCAACATCTGGCAGGGAGACAAGTACATTTGGCTGGAAAATGAGCACACCCTGCGCTGGACTGACAGGCAACAGAACATGGTTGCACAGACAAAAGTCGAGAGAAGTGCTTTAGCAGAGCTGTCAGGGAGGCGGGTACCCGCCCTACAGATTTCATCATCCTTTCCCTTGCCCCATCTCAGAAAATTATATAGAAGTTACAGATGGATAAACAAGGAGGACTCCTTTGAAATTAGTTTCTAAACAGATATTTTTAGAAACCGCCTACTAAAGGACCCTTCTTATAGCAGAGAAATTTCTGCGCAGAAAAAAGAAACTTAAATGATACCCTAACAGAATTTCATGCTCATACATTACTTACAACTTAGAAGTCTTCATAAATAAGACTACTGAGTAACTGAGTAAATATTACCACCATTGTGTCAAGACAGACAGAAAACAACAGCAGTTAAGTAGCTCTTCTAAAGAAACCGAAGGAATAAATGCTTGAAAGATGACCTAACTTTGGGAATTTTGATTTCAAGGGTCTTGAAATGGTGTTACCCAGCAGCTAGCCACTGCACTGGTAAAAAGGTGATGTGCATTCCTGATTCTAACTGTCCAACTGCATGCCTGCTCATTTGTGACACAGGAATGTAGGTCAATTGTTAATCCTGGATTCATGCTGTTGGCAGATGTGATAAGATCACATTTTGCAACCTACCAACTGCAAGAATGCAACTACAAGGAATTCACCTCTGTCCGTGGTCCATTCTGATATGCTCTTCATGGGACCATATGCTTGGACCATGCAAATAAAACCTCAAATTTAGGCTGCAGCAATCTACCATTAAGTGCATTTCACAGGAACATCACTTGCTACTGTGATACAGGGAATTTCCATGATATTGATTTTAACATTCATTATAAGAACCCTGGCACATTTGGGACATGGTTATCTCAAGGACTCTGCTAATCTGACTGTCAGAAGAGAAAGAGGTCATACAGGTACTCAGCTTGATTTTAAGTGAGGAGAGCAGGAATTTGCAGTGGGCATTCCCACCCTCCACCTGCAGAGCCTGGATGTGCTGCACTTCAAAAGACTCAGCCTAATTTTTTCTTCCAGGTTTTGGCTACGGTAGAAGATGAGTGAAGAGCTGGAAAGGATCTCTGTGATCTGTATCTGTGATATGCATTTATTTATGAATGGAGACTGGATTGGGGGAGATGGTGAAAGACCTTTGCATTATACTAAGTGATTGCAGTGTGAAATTAAAGAGTTGAAAGGGTATTGAGTGGCCACATAGGTACACTTACAGATAAAATGAAAAAGAGCTAATAAATATTTCCCTCCGATCAAGATTTCCTCTTAGGAACTGGCAGTAACTCAGCTCACTATGTGAACATTCTCTCCAGCACACACTGTACACAACGGAGGAGTTTCCCCACATGACTTCATACTAATTACCTACAAATAGTCATACAAGAAAAACCTCAATCCACTCATGCTCTTTACAGCTGTGATTAGCATTTTCATTTCAGAACTTCTGATTGACATTGCTTGCCTGGAATTCATTACTCAATCTCCCTGCATAATGCATGGCAACTCAGCGCTAGACTGTCACAGCGCCTCTGTGCCCAGGGCACCCTGCAGCTCCCTGCAAGTTTGTCCATACTCTGCTACAGCTGCTTACAGGTAGATCACGGCAGCCTGGCAAAGCATGTAGGACAGTTAAAATGCGTGGTTTTAGGTTCCAAGAAAAATGTAGCTGCTATTCCCAGTGGCTTCACAAACCTGCAGGATGTCAATAGGTGCTTTGCCTGTGGGTGGGAGATGCATTCCATACTTACAAAACACTAAGTATTAAGATACAACAGAAGCTATGGGACCCCTTCTACCTTCTAAACCACAGAAATTTCAATTATAACACAACTTGAATTTTACAGGGATCAGTTCAGGTTATTTCCCACCTCTGGTCTGGAGAACAAGTAATAAAGTAATAGTATCACAATTACTTTTAGAATTGATTAGTCATGCTACTTCATCTTGTATGAGTAAGATGAAACTGGAGCTTGGGATGATCTTACTGAAAATGGAATTGCACAGGAACTACTCATTAAAGAGATCCTCAGCAGCTCCTTCCCAGGGAGTGGGAGTCAGGACTGCACTGCCCTCCTGTCCATCCCGAGAGGCTGTGGCAACACCCACTTTCAAACCAACATCTCTTCTCTCACCACTACCAGCTCCTGCTGCGCCTCATCTTTTCTCTCCCTACGTGATTCCATTGACCAGGTCTTGTTACTGCGATGTAACAAATATGTAACTGATGAAACCAAAACCGGAGGTGCACCAGACACTTCCTAGAATCACTGTCAAGACAATAGAAGATGCAAACAGGTGAAAGAAAGGGGAAGAACATAATACATTTAGCCTTTAGACTGCCAGGGTAAGACATTCTAGGTTGAAATGAATTTTACAAATTAATTTTACTTGTAACTCAAGTGGGAAATGGTTGCAGTGTTCACAGAGGCACAGGGCCATGTGGGATCCCTGATCCCATGCAGCACATCACCAGCAGCACCCCAGATTTCCAACGATATGTTTTTCATTCTCCAACCCTGCTATATATGATATAGATATTACATATATTATATATAATACATCTTTGAGGTAACAGCTGCCTCTGTACCTTGTATGGGATGAAATATCCTGTCTGCTCTAAACTAATTCTAACAATAATCATAGTTTTGAGACGTTTTTTAGTTGTGGAACTTCACAGCAGGAGCTGAAAGCTAAAAATGGTCAGATAGCATCAGTTTGAACAAGAATCAGCTAGAAATTAAAAGATTTACGGATGTAACAATACTAAAAAAATTCCACCCGTTATTTTGTAATGAACAACTCAACCTCACCACACAGAATTGCAGATTCCTCTCTGCTTTATTGCAGTTTCACTCCAAAAAGGATTGGTTACCGTCAGCACGTAACAGCATTACTGTATTAATTAAGTGTTATGACACACTTCTGTAACATAACTGCACGTGACCACATCTGAATACACAATGTCCTACTGAGCTCACAAGCTGTCAGATGCAAATTAACATGTGTCACATTTACAAAGAACGGAATTTTTGGATAATGAAGCGTTTGGTGAAATGTTTTAAAGCTAAGGATAAGAAATTCTCTTAGCATTCAGAGGTCAGGAGTGTAGCTTTCCTTAACTTTTGACTCCGACTCAGTGCCACTTCAGCACATTTTGCCATCAGTTTGATAGTGGCAATCTGGAAGTCATGCTTCTTCCCAGAGAGACTGTCATTCATAACCTGGAAAGGAAAACTGCTAGGATTTCTTGTGAAGGAACATACTCTGGATAACTTTATGAACTGGTTGTTACCACCAGTCAGTAACTGGGAAGCTCATCAGGATAAATGGGTGAGTCCAAAATTGACTGATTTTGCATGTCTTAAAAACTTACATTCAGAGAAACAAAGTAAGGAAAGTGAGCACTTTTCTTATAAATTTATAAATTTGAACTATAAAAAATTTGAATAAATTTAAATATGCATTTTAAACAAAATAAGACTTCAACTCCAGCATTTCACTAAACAAGTGTGGGAAATTTCAATTGTTTTTGCAAATCAAATGAAGAAGCCTGAATACTTTAAATACTTGGCTTTTTTCTAGTGCTTAACTAGTTAAAATTTATTAAAATTAGCAACCTGTCTCTGTGTTCACAATAACCAATGTGTTCATATGAGACCAAGGTGACAAATTAAACTGAATGTGCCAGAATAGTCTTAACAAAATCTAAAACAACCAATGTAATGAAACAGCTATGGACAAACTGGAAAGTCTAAACTGTAAAATTCAATTAAAAATGAAACTGGTCCAAACTCTGACCTAGGGGAAAACCAGAATTAATGCCAAATCTACCTCTTAGGATGTCTAATAAAGCCAAAAAGGTGTAGAGAAGCCAGTGTATTTAGAAGCGGTAAATACTAGTGTTTCTAGAGAGGCTTACTTTGCCATGTGTAACTGGATCTATCAAAAAGTACAGTGAGTTAAGTATTTGGAAAGATACTGGACAAACCAAGCAGACATATTCAACAAACAGGGGAAAGAGCCTTATCTTGTCTAGTCCACAAAAGTGAAGGACTTCAACAGAAGGCCAGACTTAAATTGCAGAAAACCAATTATTAAGGTCTAGGCAAGAAGTCTTTGGAAATGCAGATGAACTATCAGCAAACCAACCAGTCAGACCACCTGTGCCACGCTGTGTGCCAACACCTGCAGGAGTCATGACCTAATTGCTGTCTGCTTGATTTATAAATAAAATTGTGTAATTGATTAGGTTCTTTGTGTACTACTTTTATATTCCTGTGGAAAATTCTGTGGACTGATGGAGACAGGCTATCTCAGCAGAAGCTTTCAGTGGTCTGTCTGATAGAAGAAAAATCCTATGTTCTTTTTAGACAGAACAAATGTGAATAATGCATTGAGACAACAGACATTAGGAGCAATAGCCTTCATAGTAGGATTTCACTGACACAGAAAGTGGAAAACTGTAAGGTGACATACTTGTAATAATTCAAAATGTAAAAAGGAAAGGTAATTGCTCATGACTGGAAGTTCACAATGCAGGAAGATTTATATAGATGTGGAATTTGAGTAGATAAAAGAGAAATGGGTTCTAGTTAAATACACACAAGAGTAGGTACACAAACTTAAAAATATGTTCCTTGATAGTAAAGGGAAACAGAGAAGGATAAATGAAAGATATACAGAATATCAGGCGAGAGATGTACAGCTGTCTAGCTTACTTTAAATGAAAGCAAACAGCTCTATGCACAGGACTCCCGTCCCCATTGCTCAAGCCGGAAAGAGATCCCCCTTCCCTATTTCTAATTGTTTTCAACGTGTTACTCCCATAAAAAGCCCGATCAAGGGCATGGCAACAGAACACAATGTGCACAAAGAAAACAACATGATTCAGAGATCCATACTGATGAGGAAGAGTAGGGAAAAAATGTAGGGAAATAAGCTTGTTTTGAAGTTGTTCAACAGTTGATTAGGACATGGATTAACAGAGAAGTCACAGACAGGTATCGGTGTAGGTGGCTGTCTGGAAGCACGTGCAGAGTGCGTGACACACAGAACGCATTGCCAGGACACGGGACAGGAGACACCAGCACCCACTGTGTACACACATCTTACCTACCCTGGGGTCCTCAGGTGACGTATGGGAGAAATCCCACTTTCACAATTGTTGTAGCCTGCTCAGACTTCAAAGTAAGCTTGAAAAATGTGCAGCATTTAAGGACGTGACTCGAGCTCTTCGTGCTTTCCTCCAGCTGTAGTGCCAAAGTGAGTCTGCACTATGTCCTGCTGGCACTTCTGGGGAGCTTCCAGGAGAACAGAATACCAAAACCAAAATAATTATGAATTGTTGGCTAAAATGGATAAATATTTTTTTCTATTTCACTACTGAGTACACTGTAACTCAGTTTTATTACCGTATCTGAAAATCCCATTGTAATGGGTAGTGCCAGAAAGGACAGCAGAAGCTGAGAGTCAGAAACAAATCATTTTTCCCAATCTTGAGAAAATAAACCCCTAGTCTAGATTTTCTTTTATATCTATGTATCTATCTATATACACACACACTTGCGTGTATCTCAATCAATAAGGACTTGTGTCCTTGTGGAGGTGTGGAATAATTGCTATACAGATTGCATAGATGCTCATATTGTGAAATGGTTGGCTTGTTGCCAGGTATTGGAATGAATTCCATTAAAGCCAGTTTCAGATGCAGTGTCTGGTGTCTGTGGCCACGGCTCCATTTGCAGAACTCTGCCAGGACAGGACCTGTGCACGCCACGGCTGTTGCTGATATCCTGTGTGTACTCCCTGTGTCACCATCCAGGCTGCTTACAGTCGAACAAGTAGATAAAATAAGCAGACTTTGTAACTCAAACATTGCATTTAGAAACCAAATACTTCAACTTTAAGATGGAGATGCATTAAGACAAAAATTGTTTAATTTCACTCTAATGACAGGTTCCAATTGAAAGTATCAAACTTGGGAGAATTTAAAACAAAGGTGCTGGATGTTTAATCCCTCCACACGTACCAGCCCCAGAGAGAAGCCCTCCTTTCCTGTTATTCATATCACATAAAGATTTCATTTCCAAGTAATTATTACTTGTTTAGGTGATAGGCAATGCCTGCATACTGAACAGCAAATCACCAATAGCTTGCTTGGCAGGGACCTTTTTCTGTGTAATCCCATGCTGATCAGTAAGTTTGCAATCATAATCTTTTTTTTTTTATCCCCTATCTCTTCCAGGGTGGTTCACACCTTGCCCTTCCTGCAGCAAGTCCTACTCTCTGAAAAAGGTACACCCTGTGCAACTGACTTCCACGTTAACACAAACCAGGAAAGGCAAAGGGGAAGTTCATGGTTTCAAAAAGAAGCTCAAAATTTACAAAGCAGCTGCCAATTAGCCAGACCTTAATTTTGCAAATTTATTTAGGAAAAAAAAAAAAATTAACATGAGCAAATGAGAATACTTCAGTGTTACAACAGAGTATATAAATGTCTAGCAATAGTCAAATAATTTGATCTTTAAATACAAAATAACCACATGAACACCTAATATACAGGTTTCATCTGAATACATATTTATTAGATAAATATTAGGTTGTCACATCATCTAACTACATACAGTTTTGCAAGACTAAAAATCACAATTATTTTTTCTGACCAGTTTAAAGTATGAAATGATTGCATTGTACTGTACATACAATGTACAAACAAAGACAATGGCCGTTTTTGCATGTTACCTCAGATTGTACTTTTTTTTTTTTAATTCTCCTCTGATCATGATATCAAAAATTGTACAAAGTATGAATTTGGTTACAATTTTTTGTAATCCCCGTATTTTTCTTCATTATTTCTGTAGCACCCTAAAAATACACAGGTGATAGACTAGTACACGTAAGCTAAATATTACATGTAGATAAAACAAAACAAAACAAAGGATCAGAGTATATTACAGAAGTGAAAGTGAAACAAATGCTGAGACTCCACAAACGCTAACAAACAGGATTCATTTTCCACATAAGATGGAGCTTCAAGCTTTTCTTTTCCTGCGAAATTAAAAACAATGCACATTCCAAGGAAAATGAATGCATTTCTGTTAACATGTCTCTATTTGTCATTTACATATGTACAGCTGTCCCTTGAGTCTCCGCTGCAGACACCGGTGTGTATCTGTCAGTCCTATAGTAATGTCTTGGCAGCAGAACTGTAGATCTCTGTGGGTTCTTTCCCAGATGAACTTCCATAGGGAAACGATTAAAAGGTAAACAAAAAAAGAAGAAAAATACTACTGGAATCTCATATAATAATTCAGCTTTAAAAGAAATGACTGTGATTACCCTATTTGCTAGGTTTTTTTTCTCTAAACTTTAATACGGCAGTGAACAGATAAAAAAAATAACTAAATTTTCAGAAGCTTTTTCATACGGACTTCACTATACAGTACCTGATTTTAGCTGACTGATAAGTTTAGAACTGTCTCAAATGTCCAACATTTGGGTGATCGGTAAAAATTTTATTTTCTCTCAAGTTCTGATTAGGAACAAAATGTTTCTGTAAGTTTAATAACGTCAACTGTCCGCTTTAATTATCTATTACTGTACAAAGCAGATGCCAACACTGCTCCAAACATATTGCTAGTATCTATGGGGGTTTTTTTCCCTTTATGCTTTCCAACAGGTACTTTTATTAAATGATACATTTTAAATACTACCAGTTAGCAAAAGGTTAATCCTTAACATACCTGGTTTAAAATACTAATGTTGTGTTTAAGAGAAAATTAATTTCAGGTGACTAATTTAGCTGCTCAGGAATCAGTGGAAAATGGAACATTAAACAGAATCAATTAAAAAAATCAGAGCAACCAGTTCCAACTAATAGTGAGAAATCTTCTTTATTCCCAAACCTATGGCTTAAGAAACTTACCCCCCAAACAGAAAAAACGAACTCTAAGGGCATAAAGTCAGTTTATCATTAGCCACCCCTGCAAATGACTTCCAGACCTATTAAAAAAATGCAGCAAAAACCAGGGGGAAACTACTACAGTAAAATGGCTACAAAACACATCTGTATCCATAACTGAACAACGGTCTTTTCTAGGAACTGTGTGATAGCAGCACCACACCACAACCATATTACCATGTATTACACCATAATATTCTGCAGAGATCCTCTACAGGTTGTCAAGCCTACATAAGAAAAAAGACACTTCTAAGCAGAATAAAATATACTATACCGTTTCCCTCCCCCACCCACCAACATCCCTAAGTGTCTTTGCCCCAGTCTGAGAGACCGGAGCACCAGTACAGCGCTGTAAATATGGTGCCATACAGATTTGCTGCTTGCCTTAGTGCATCTTCACCTGGTCAGACAGCTGGTCCTACCTGCTCTGCTCACTTGGGCAAACGAACAAACTCTCTGCCATTTCCAGCTCACAATCACAGTCAGTCAATGAACACTGGTCGATCAGTTGGGGTTTCTTTCTCCCTAGGCAATCACTTATTACGTTCCCGTGACAGAGCAGGGCCCTGATTATCCAGGTACTGCCTGATGTATCAATTAGTTCATCACATAAATGGATATGCAATTTGGGCTAACTTACCAAAAGAAAATAGGGGGGAAAAAAACCAAAACCCAACTCCCTTATTCTGTTAAAGAACCCTCAATTTTCTCTTTTAAAAAAGGACCCATATTTTTCTTCAGACAAGGTATTTAAAAACACCAGCAAAAGTATAACTAGATCATGAAAATGTTGAATATTATCAAAGACGATACTAAAATATTCACAAAGATATTTACAATAGCAATTCTTAAAATAATTGATTTTGCATAATGAACAGCGCCTTTCTTAAAAAAACTTGAAAGAGGAAAAATATAAGTGTGGGACCATTTCTACATAATACGTTTGACAGATTCAATACTCCTACTGGAAAATAAAAGAACTAAACCGCCATTTCCTTTAATATCTACAGCAAGGTGCTGCTGACTAGCAGATATATACCACGACGCATGTACAGCAGTAGTGGGAAACGTTAACAAAAAGAGCAAAATGAAACAAAAAATGCAAAGAATTTACAAATATGACTTTGGTGAGGAAAGCAAATCCAGAGTCGTAAGCACAGAGCATGCCATTTACAGCATTGCAAACTAAACACAGAAGGGCTAGGAAGCTATCTAGTCAAACTGACAGGAACAAACAAAATTTTGCCTGGCACTTCAGTTTAAAACGCTTGTGGCGAGCAAACAAAGGTGTTTGATTGGATTTGGGAAGAGGAAGAGGAGTAGGGTCAAGTATGCTTTAGTATCAAAAAGAAACAAAACCAATAACTGTACAGTGGGCAAAAGCTGAAATGTTGCACCACGAGGGCAAAGTTGGCACACATGCACTTCTTACACAGCTACTGTACATCATTTATAAGAGAGAGAGACAAAGAGCACAGAAATGGGCACAGAAGCAATAGGAAGCTCATGCAGGAGCAGCAACCACACGAGAAGCAAAGATCACAGGGGCAAGACAGTAATTGTGGCAGCAGGGTCTCTTGAGGGCAATAGCAATCTACTGACAGGTACTTATTCTCCCCACGCTCGGTCCTTCAGAAGAAAGAGCTCATCCCAGCAGCCAAAGTTTAAAAAAAGAAACTGAAGGAGGTGAAAAGGAAAAGGCTGAAGTATCTGTAACAGTCACGAAAACAATGCAAAGCAAAACAAAAATGAAGCTGTAAGACGTCTGTCCAATGTCAATGCCCCTTCTCAAGCTGATTATTAAAAATAATTATGCAGATAGTGATGTTACTCTCCCTCCATCCTGCAATGATTTCCTTGCTGCCTTCAACCCAGCTTGTCTTACTATGCATTGTGCAGTACAGACAGTGACACAAACTCTTGGGGCACCGAAGGCTGTAGGTAATAATCAGGAACAGTTTGGTTTGCACCCCCCTCCCTCTCTTTTCCATTACATATGGCATACATGGCAAAAAGATCTATTACAGCAATCTCTACAGCTGGATGCTAATGCAGCCAGAAACGGATTTGAAACCAAACCCCAAAAAAATCCCTAAACACTGCAAACTCTTTCAAAATTTTTCCTGGGTGTTTCCAATCTGTGCTTGGCCAGAGGAATCCTCTGAAAGAGGAGGTTAAGATCCCTGCGCTTGCAGAAATAGCAACACCCACGGCTGCAGCCTGAAGATCTCAGGACTCCGTTACTGAAGTCGCATGAGCTAAACTGCTGGCTCCCTCTGACAGGCCTGCGTGTCTTCCCTATCTTTGCCACTTGACTGTAGGATTTGTGCTTTTGTGAGCTTTGCACGTGGGGCTTTTTTCGTTTTGTGTGTGCCCAGGACAATCCAACGCAAACCTGTGGCTGGAGGGAGGCAGAGGAGAGGAGGGGTAGAGGGAGATACAGTACTAAAAAAATGGAAGAACAAGCATTGTAAGGACACTCCGAGAGGGGTCAATTAAAGACAATTCCATTTTGTTGCCTTTTCTTCCCTTGCCAAGCTTCGGTTTTGCCAAGATACTTCACACTATGTTTATCACAGAACTCTCTCTCTAGAGGATGAACACCAAATGGGGTTTCCAATAGCTGCACAACTGTCTATGCTTCTTTGTCACATGTAACACAGCAGACTTGGAGATTACTGCATTTATTTAATTTTTGTGTTGTTTTCTCCCGTCACTTTCGCAGTCTTTGAAGCTAACAAAAGCAGTTCTGAGATGAAGAAAGCAGGGAGTGCACCATTCGATCAAGTTGTGAGGTTTTTCTTCTTCTCTTGTGGAAAAGGAGTGTTAAGATTCCTCGCTGTGCAGCCACACACGTGTGAACAAGTGAAAGGGATGGGAGAATACATATGGTTTCAGTTGTTCTCAAAGAGAGACAGAAGGTCATCATTGCTATTGCTTGGCAAATCAGGAGGATCCAGGTATGAAAGCAGCTCATCTGGATTTGTGAGTTCTGGAAGCAGCTATAAAATACAAAGATAAAAGGAAAATTACAGATAACAGAAACACAATTGACAAAAAAAAGGGATTAAACACCACACATTCCTGGAAACTGTTTTCATAACAATATATCCAAATAAATCAGAAGGCAGCATCACAAACCTAACACCCTAAGATGAAGCAGTATCCACTTGTTTGTGAAAGTCTCTGTGACTCGGTTTTCACCTGGAAGTTACATTATCATTCAATTAGGGTTTCTCAATCAACTTCCCCATCACAAAGTTCATCATCAAACAAAGTATATTTCCTGGCTAGCAGTGCTGACAAAAACTTCTGGATAAATGGTCATTATGTATGTTTCATATAAAACACTGCTTAAACACTTGAAACATGCAGTTTAAGTAACACGTATTTGAGTTTCAAGGTAGATCAGCAAAGACTGGTCTGACCAAGTGTGATGACCGCCCAAAGCCTGCACCTCTGCAGGAGGAGGCAGCCCTGTCCTCTCCTCACCCTCAGTAACTCCTCAGTGCACTGATGGAAGCTCTGGGGCAGTGAGCTGGAGCAAGAACTCATGCAGGGTTAAAACCAGCCCAGGAAAAAAAAAAACCCAAACAAACAACAGACCAAGGAGAGTGAGAAAAAAACATCTGAGGAGGAGTATGGGGAGAGGAATGGCAAGGCAGCTGGGGGAGTCCTCTCTGTGGCAGGGAGTTTACAGTGGTTGGAAGTACATACTTGACTACAGCATTACATGCAATTCCAGACATTATAAAGAGTCACAGGCTTAACATTCCATTCAACAGAAGATGCCCTGATCTACACAGTGCTTTAAAGCATCCAAAGGAATAGCTTGAGGCTTCAGTTTGTATTTTTATAAATACTGTATTTCAAGTACAAAATTTTGGTTTTCCAACCACCAAATAGATTCTTTTTGATCTGACGGATGACAAGCACATCATTAACGCCTGGGTAGTGCATCAGGAAATATTTTCTGCTTTATAATGCATCTCACCCTTTCCTAGTCAAAAATACAAGTGTCATATATAAAAAATCACAGGGAAGAGTTTGTAGTAAACCCTCTTTATGTTCTGTGTTGTGTTAAAGACAGAAAAATATGGACTGCTTTAACAAACTTACAGGAGGTATGAGAAATTAATTTTAAGTTGTTCTATGCTTTCAAATATTATAAAACCAAAAGCTTGACTGCTTCACATTTAGAATATAAATATTGCATTTATATGCTTCTATTACTCTTGTGCAAATGCAACTTCCTCTTCTAACATATGGATAAACATATTTTTCAATAAGCTAAACATGAAATACAGAAAAAATTTTATTGCTGTCTAGGCATTTTGAAAAAAATGCAATGTCAAGTCTACATGAACAGAATCTCCCAGAAGGAATGTTTACTTAAAATAACACCTCCTTTTTTTCATGGTAAAAATGCTATTGCCATAGTAATGGAGATGTAAGGCTTTTAAATGTACTTTACCTCCAATCATAATTTTTAATGAATACCTAGTACAGAAGTCCAAAAGAAAACTGCAGCCCTCCCTACCAGGTGTGGAAAAATTAAAAAAATGTTGAATTTGTTCTACCATTTTACAACACATTCTTAAAATTTAACACATCTCTGAGACTCATTCTTGTTTGTTTGCAGGGGATTTTTTAAAATAATTTTTTTAAAAGAAAAGTGAAAGTTTTAAACAATATGCTCAGTATCTATGAAGATGAAGTCTTCAAAGTTCTGAGGGTGACCTCAGCCTCCCTCAGTCAGAGGGCCCAGGCAGCCTCCTGCCCTGCTGGTGTGAAAAGCAGAGACCTCAGGAAGGACTTGCTGGGAGCTGAGAGTGCTGTGCTGGAGCAAAAGACAGAGGAGCACCAGGGGCTGTGAGGGGTAACGGGGGCAGAAGCTACAGGAACGTGCTAGACTTCGGGCAGAACTTGGAGAGGTGTACTCTGTGCTCCCAAAGTGCAAACTGAGAGGTCTAACCGGTGATTTCCGTCTTGAGCCTCTGCTGTCTGAAGCACAAATGCAGATCTCCCCTGTCAGTGTCTGTATCTATAGCAGGTAGATCCTTTAACCCACGTTAAACCTTAGACTGCACCACACTGAATCCCTACAGAATGACCATGACTGTGTCAGTAGGGAGGGGACCAAGTTGTCCATACCACAGTTCCCTGTTTGCTTTGCTGCGTGGGACTTTATTCAGCCTGGTTCCATAACACAGCCACTGAAAGTTAAACCCGTTAAAGTCATCCATCTGATCATGATCTCAGCTATTTCCAGTAAGTACATTTCCCACACTGTACAGCCTCCCATTAAGAAACCAGCAATCCTCCATCAGTGACAACCACAGTACTGTGATAAGTGTGCAGTTTTTTGTACTTTTCACTGAGGAATGGGTGCCTGACCCATAACAGCATACTATGTTTCTTAAATATTAGAAGAAAAAAGTAAAGACATTTTTATTTCACCTATTAGTATTGCTCATACACAGTCCTTAAGGTCCAGAACTCTAATCGCCACATGAACTATTATTCCCAAAGGATGTGCATGCAACTAGGTTGTGTGAAACAGCAGAAGTTACCTCACTGATCACTGGTCCTATAGCATCCTGGAGCCTCTATCTGCCTCTCAATCCCTCCCCTCCCCTCTGTGAGGCTTCCTGCCAGCCCAAGTGCTACTGTGTGACAGGGAAGATGCAAGTATACAGCAACAGCAAATACAGATATAAATCCAAGGCACAGAAGCAAACATTTCTCTAAGAAAATTCACTGTGCAGCAGCCGACTTTGGAACAGACAGAAGATGCACATACGGGAATGCATGAGTCAAACAAAAATCCAATCCTACTGCTAAGGAATTTATATTTTGGGAGGTAGATGGTTAACCAGAGAGATACCTCAGATAATTCACTTCCAATTCCGCTGAATGGATGTTAAGAGATGGAAGACTACCTTTGGCCTTAAAACTAGACTTTGTTTAGTTGTGAGCTGCCTCCCATAGCGGCTAAGGAGGCAGAAGATGTCCTTGTTACCTCCCTGTGTGATGTACTGGGAGGAAGAACTTGTGCTGCTGAGCCACTGCAGGAGCAGGTATGGATGGGCACAGACAGTTTTTGGCTGCAGGGAGCAGGGACAGTGTCACAGGGTTGGCCAGCACAGATCCAGGACACGCTGCAGGGCTCAGCTTGGCACAGCAATGTCAGTTGAACCACACACAGCTGTGTCTCTCTTACTCAGGCA
This sequence comes from Atrichornis clamosus, assembly GCA_013400975.1. NCBI lineage: Eukaryota > Metazoa > Chordata > Aves > Passeriformes > Menuridae > Atrichornis > Atrichornis clamosus. The sequence goes on along the minus strand of WBMZ01007963.1, from coordinate 37,286 downwards.
CTACGACAGCTTCAGGGTCTAGATGAGCACAGCCCAACCAGCAACGAGGCGGGAAAGGAGGAGATGGCTCCCAGCCTGGTGCCTGAGCTGCTGCCTGAAGAAACGCCTGCCCTGGTGCTAGGAAGAGGCTTATGGCTCGCACACCACGCAGCTGCTCCAACCAGAACCACGCACTCTCCCAGCAAGCCAGGAGTGCCCTGTCGCCTTGGCTGCAGCAGCTGTGCCCGTGTACCAAAGCATGAAAGGATGGCATGCGCTGTGGAAGCGGGTCCCCGTGCCCTGCCCTCCCCGCCCCGCGCCGCGATGCGAAGCACACGCTATGGCAGGCAGATGAGAGTATGACACAGACTTACATCCAGCGAGGGCTCCGGCATGTCGGGTGCTCCCTGTCCACCAGCCTGACCCTCTAAGGCTGAGGAGGGATTAAAGGTCAGGTCACTGTGTGGATGGTTGCTAGAAGCGGCCGGGGGTGGCTGCCGGGACTGCTGGGTAGGAGGCCCGCTGTGATGTAATGGCTGCCCTGACTGGCTGCTGGGGTGAGGGACGTGCAAACCTTGCTGCATGGAAGTATGGGACTGATCAGTGCTGCCGGGATGAGGGATCTGCGGAGGAGGAAAAAAGCAGGAAAAGAAAGTGAGGCCACAAGGTACAGTGCTCGCAGTGCCTGACTCTGTAACTGCATGTTATAAAACGAAATAAATTAAAAAACGACATACACAACAAAAAACCCAAACAAAACCAACAAACAAACAAAAAAGAAGTTAAAAAGCGCCATCGGAAAAGAAAACTCCATATCCCAATGCTGGAGGAAGTGTTACAGCTCTTTGAAGGTTGTCTGCAAGAGGGAAAAACACATTGGACTTGTGCTGTTGGTTTGCTTCCCTGTAATGTGGAAAACTGCATGAAGATGCAAAACAATGCACTGCAAAGAAGAGGGAAGGAGGTTTTATGGGTGCTGCTCAGCATTAGCAAGGCAGATGCTTTTGTCCTAAAAAATTTTATGAATGAATGGAGAATTTGTTGAATAATGATCCCTATGCCAGGAAACTCATTAACTGAGAAAATGCATCATTTCTGCTCAGATCCCTTGTTCGGTAGCTTCCTGACACTGCAGCCTATTCCTGTTTCAGCTCATTACAAACATCTTGCAAACACCAGCTCTTCTCCACTCCTCCTCTCGTTTTTCAGAATGCAACCCCCCTTTTAAGGGCTGAAGGTTTTCCTCACTGATATTCCTGGGTTGTGACAGCTGACAGAAGCAAGCTGGCTCAGGAAGCACATTCCCCACCGTGAGTCGAGCTGCTGTGGGTGGCTGCACACCTGCTGACTGCAAAGTACACTGCCTTAGCTTAAACTAAGCCAACCATCACACCCTGCTTTGTATTCGTGCTGTGGATGAGTTCTCTAGCAAAAGCTTAGTGGGTTTTTACGTTTTCCATAGGGAATAAACTCCCAAACCACATGCATCTTCCCAACCCTGTTACTAAATGAGAGAAACGTCTTCCTCACATGACGGAGAAGCAATAAAAATGCACAAGTCCAATTCTTCCTTCTGCTGCATGTCACATTTAATGCTAGTGGATTCTCTGGGGCTTGACCTTGGTGCCATGAGAAAGAAGTGTCTGAATGCTTCAGAATCAGATACCTCATGTTAATTGGGTATATGGAGAAACAAAAAATGTAAACATTTTTTGAGGAATGTTACATATTGGACAAAGTGGAGCTGAAATAAAAAGAACAAATATATACAACAACAGCATGAAATTCATCCAGCCAAGCCAACAAACCAGCAAAATGCTATGTCAGTATTCACCCTTTCATATCACAGTAAAGTTATCTTAACCTCAGCCTTCAGTTTTGGAAAGCAAAAGTGAGGTTATTACAAAATTTTATTAAAATGTTCCCATAAAAATAAAATTAGAAAAACACATTTAAAAAAAATACTTTTCACCACTCTTAAGAAAACTGAAACCTGAATACTGATCCACTGGGACAGTCATACTCAGCTAGATGGAGGTCCTTTTCAATACTTTGGTATTACGAAGGTTCGTGGAAAGGATTCTATCTGCAACATGGCATTTGGGCCTCTTTCCCATATGAGAGTTTAAAGTAACTGGTAAAAAGTACTGATACACATCTCACCATTGGGGTCACAGTTTGACTACTTGAAAAACATTCTACAGTGTTGTTGTTACCTTAGTGGTAGGTTTGTATAAAATCTGCCCACAGACCACACTTTAATGTAAATGAATTTGCAGCCTAAAAACTTTGCCAAAGTCCAAGTGTAAGTAGATGTCTATCTTAATAGTATTGTTTCCTTCCTCACTCACTGAGGACACATGCAATAGAAAGTGTGGGAATTAGAAAGCTTAATAATAACAAAAAGTAAAAAGCAATTTAATACAGTGTTGTTAAAGTGGGACACCAATTTCCAGAAAACACCCAAACCAAACAGGATTATACTGAATAGTCTGTTAAATTTATCCCTGAATAGATAAAGCAAGAGTCATACTTGCATGTTTATATAATTATTTAAACCAGGACGCATTCATATGTTCTCAGACAAATTTCAAAACAAATAAGCAGGTTAGAAATTCTACATTATATTTATACAGGAAAATTTACATATACATATATATATTTAGTTGATAAGGTAGTTACTTGGGCCCTTAGACAATTCTTGTATAGAGAGCAAGTGTTCATTTCAAGACTGAGGGCCACCATTCTTTGAAGAGCCATCGCAGGTTCAAAATCCATCCGACTTAGGCCACTGACTCCACCAGCCTACCAGTGAGAAAGCAAAGTGCTCAGCACTGCAACATTTCCTATGTGCATTCAGCTAACTAATGATAGGTTTGCTGTGGCCCAAACACACTGTAAGCAATACACTTTGTGTACGTTTAGTTTGCACCTGCAACTCCCACCATTTTATTGTGAAACACTAACCTGCACTATGAATGCAGAGTCTAACAAAGTTGCCTGTGCTCTTGCATAGTAAGGTAATTCCAGAGTTGTTTTTAGAGGCATAAACTTTGGCACCCTTAAAACATTTACAGTCTATAAAAGAAAAGCTTATAGCAAACAACTACATCTTCAGCTTAATAGCACAGAACAACACAACTCCACAGCCCAACAGTGACCTCTAGGAGTGCTGAGATGTAAAGCTGTGGAGCAACAGGACCTGCCAGCTGCACAGCAATATTCCTTCTGTCTCTGGAGAAAATTGATAGTGGGGAAAAAAACCCCACCAGGTTAAGTCAATGGTTTGTATCTCTCTCCATTACTGGGGTCACAGTTTTACCAACTCGTTGGCTGTGTTAGCTCCCAAAACTACTAAAAGACGTCATCCTGCTTGCCCTGCTGATGTTCTTGGCCACTTTTCCCATCCACCCCTTTGTCAGGTGGATTTCCTGGCTGAATTTCCCCACCCTGCCTCTGAGTTAGTATTCAATCACATCAGTACCTGGGTCCAGATCACTTCATGGCTGCAGTAACTCTTTAGCTGGTGTGAGAGGGAGGAGAAGTGAAAATAGAAACAAGAGCGATGACTTTTTATAGCAGCTCCTATCACCTTCCTGTGTACATGAAACCACGGTGTGATCATCCATTGCTCAGTCATGTACCACTCCTTACACTGTCTGCAAGAAGCACTAAACTGGAACAAGGTGAATTTTCCATTGTCTAAAACTTGTTTACAATTTCTGAAAACAAACATGATGCAACTGAGGCAGCTTTTCTTGCACTGTTGCAATGTAGCATCTGCTCCATAGCTGTCCTAATACTCTGTGCTAGGGAAGAGGTATTACTTCTGGTCACGTTTCAGATCTTGATTTTTTTCTTCTTCCATAGGAGTGGAAGAGCAGTATTAAGAAAAGGAAGTTCTGATTGATTAAGCCTTGGTTACCCAGCCCTACCTATACTGGGGAAACACCTGCATTTCCTGGAGTGACCTACGGAGTATGTCTGGAGAGAACAACTTTCCCTGCATTCTGTTATGTAAGGGCCACCACAAAAATCTTCAAAAAGAGGAAAATTAGGAACTTTCTCAGCAGCATTCAGCTCCAGTAAGATACACCTCAGGTCTATAAGGACCAAACACCTGATCCCGACTTACCTTGTAAACAAGTAATGGTCCAAGTGAATAGTATGTGCAAACTACTAAAACCTACTGTGTAAAAAGGAAAGACAGAAAGCCAGACAAGAGCACTGGTATTCTCTTAAAACCTTGGTTCAATCACAGAGTGTGTTTATAGTTGTTTTTGTATGAAGATGTCTGTCCAAAGGCATGCAGCTACACAATTTAGGAACAAGATAATGGTGTGTATTTCTTTAAAAGCACTGATTTTAAAGAAGCCTTTCCTGAGTGTCTTCTATGGACAAACACTTCATTTTGACAGAAAAGAGTGAAAGAAAGAGGGTAAGAGAGAAAGAGGAAAGCAGAGATTTTATAATACTGAAAAGGCTGTGCAGGAGCCCTAAGAGTCCTCAAATGTGGACTGAACACTGCATGGCCACACTGACAAGGTCAATCTAATTCTCCTGTGCTAAAAGACCTGAAAACTGATCCTGATTACAGAAAATCAGCCATTGACATAATCTAGGTGGAATCCGCTTTAGCACGGCTTCCTGTTTCCAATATCATGACAGATGAGGGAGAAGTCAGGCAAAGGTTTACTTTAATTGCCAGCTATCATAAGCAAGTATCAGATTTGCTACAGATCGGCCCACAGAACCAAGAGTCTATTAACATTTGGCCAAATACACTCCCACAGCTCTGGAACATGCATAGCCTTGAGAAACTTTCACCTCTGCTATCAAATGCAAACAGTCCCATTTTCAGAAAGCCATAAATTCCTCACTTTTATGTTCAATCACTTCAGGAATTTTACCAGGGCAACTACTATAGCAAAGGTATAGCAGTTAACTGACGAAGCCAAGACGTAGGTGTCAGGTAATGGGAAGCAAAAATAATTCCCTGTGACTTTGATTCAAAGGAAAGTAGCTGTGAGTGGTTCTGGTTAGTATGATTTCCTCTCACTACTGTATTCTAATACTCTATGGTTGGTTCTGCTGCAGAGAATTCTGACCACTCTTTAAGCTGTGTATGTGGAATTCACCAATGTGAACTTAAGTTTACAGCATGTTTGTTCTCCTTTATTAGCCTGTAAAGTGGTAAAGTCATTACAGTTTCTGGACTCTTCCTTTGCAGATAGTCTTGATACTTGGACTCTCTCCAAACTATACTAAGAACTCTCTCCACTCTATTTCTCACCATCCTCCTTGGAAAACCCACTGCCTGCTAGAGGAGACATTGACTGAGTAGGCTTTTGCCGAGCATCTGCTACCACATTTCCTCATTACATTCTGAAATTGTACTTTCTAGGATTCACTAAAGACACAGCACAGATGACTTGTCAAGTTAAACATCCTTCCTGTGCAGTAACAGCACACTTTAAACCCCCTGCCCTGTAACTTAAATGAACATAAAAGGATGTATACACACCCCACACACAGAGCTAAAATAGATCACTAGCCATGCCTCAGAGCTAAGTGCTGCTGGTAGCTTTTCTATCACCTAGCTGCTGCAGTACTGCATTTTCTGGAGATATATAAAGGTCTGCATAGATAACTCAGTGCTCTGAGGCAAGCTGCTTTTCCAATGCACAGTTCTGCCTCACCATCTGAGACCCGAGGAACCTCTATTTTTTTGTCTCTTACATTGATACTCCCAGACCAGTGGCAGAGTCTCTCATTGAAATCTACAGGCTTCTATTCCCAACAGCTTAAAGGTGCCTTTCATGCTACTTGGGTAGCATTCCCCCTCAAAATGCTTTGATGCAAATTTTGCCCTCAGAGAAAAAGCCAGGGAAGATATTGTCCCTGCTTTGAAGTCATCCAATGTCTTGCTTTAACAAGCTGTCTCTTGGAGATGGATATTCACAGTCCTGCTGGCCTAGGGAATGAAGTGCATTTTTTATTTTTTTCATGTGTCAGAGCAAAGCACAATGATTAATACAAGCACACAGAGCCAGGTTCTTTCTTCAGATAAACAAGTGACGATTCAAAAAGTGCAGAAATGCTTCTCCAAACACTCAAAATGGCCAGAAACTAGGAACAGCATTTCCAGCATTTCTCGGGACTACTCTATTTCACAAACTTCCACAGTGAGGTATCCACAAAAAAAGCAATTCATAAGGCAAGTCCATCAGCTGGAGGAAAGTTCCTTACCCCCACAAAGGAGAATCTACGTGCACAGCACCATTACTTACAGATTCCTGCATGGGGTGACTGAGAGGTTTGTCGAGAGCTGCCATGCTGCTCGGCATGTCTGGGGGATGTGACAGCTGTGGCCCATGCATGAAGTCATTCATAGATGTGCCACCGGGATTCCCGTGCGGGAAGTCAAAATTGCCATGGCCCTGGTAACTGTTGCCTGAAAGAGAAAGAGATGTGATTTGTTTCCCAACGTCAATCTCTCAGAGTATCTCCTAGGAGCTGTCTGGTGTGACGCCCTCCCTGCACAGCACAGGGAGCTGTGACACCGAATGTGACAATGCTGTGCCCCCACTGCTGAGTGAGTGGGGACAGGGCTCTTGGCTTCCAAACACTGGCTGGTGTAATAACTCATGTACGTGTTGGAACTAATTGAAAACTGCTGACATCTTGAAAAACTACCACCAAGTCACCACGTAAACTTAATCATGACGAGAAGTAAGTGGGATATTAAATTCTATGGGTATTTGTATCTGGAAGCATCTCACTGTAACTTAGACTGACTGCCCAAGTCCCAAATTATTTATAGGACACCTGTGTTACTTATGTCTATGCTTCTACACACTCAGTAGGATTGTAGCATTGCTTCAATTTCTGATGAAACTAATTGAGAGAAGTGAACCTGGAAGAAGCCACAAAAGCTGTTCACAGCACACCATTTTTTACCCCTTCATAAAAGGCACAGGAGAGGCGTTCACATCTAAATGGAGTTTATGATGTAATTCTCCCTGCTCCCACAAAACCTAATAAAATTCACTTGACTGTCTGGATTTATCCACACATCTTGAAAAAGGCCTGGAGTACCCTGCTGCTCTGCAGGACAAATGCTGTATGACCATTGTCTGTATGTTTTGATCCAGCCCATCTCAACCCAGTGATCTTCATTTGAATTCTAAAGCAAGCACGTATCCCAGTACAGGGATTTTACTCTTCATATTATTTGTCAAGATTCCTCTCTTAACACTTACAACTCAGATACCAGCTCTAGTGACTTCTTTATTATGAACAGCAAAAAAATGAACTAAAAGCACTCACCTATTTCATATAAGCAACTGAACTGGATGATACTGAGCTCTGAAATAACAGAATAGCTTTGGAGCTTGCACAGAGAGTCTGCAGTTTGTCAGCTGAAGTACAGCAGTTTTAAATATTCAGCTCAAGAAGGGAGTTTGACAAACTGAAGTAGTTGCATCATTTGCTCTTTAGCACAGCTTCACAAGCAGAAGTTTAATCTTGAAGGAATAGAAGTCATTAGCCATGTAAGAGTACTTCTCAAAGACGTCAGGACTTTGATCTATCATGTAAATACTGCAGAGCCTTACTAATTCTCATTTTGTTAATCTGCAAACTGGATGAGTCTCACAGAACATAGCTGGTCTTGCCTTGCATCAGGAATAATTAATTAGCAGGCAGCTGGAATGTGGTCTGGTATTACTGAATATTTGTTATATTTGCAAATTAAGCTTCAGTATGTTTCCTGTCAAACCCAAATAAACAAACATAAACCACAGTAGTAATACCACTACTACATTGCTCTAAAGTCCTCTGTTAATCAGAGGACATTACCTAATTGCCATCACTAAGTTTCAGTGCACATATTGATGGAGAATGAAGATGCAAGGCAGCACGCCCAGGGAGTTACAGCCATGCAGCAGCAGGCCCCTCTCTGTGGCAAGAGTTGTGCCACATGCTGAGGGAGAGACCTGTCAGATGTTTAGGATCATCTGGTGCACTGCACTGATATTCCTGTTGCAGGGGAAGGAGGAGAGCCTGGGCCTCACCTGCCAGTGGTGAGTCAGGGCCCCGGGAGCAGTGACTACCTCTGCTACAGACCCACAGGGGAAGGCAGCAAAATAACATCTAGGCAGCACTCATTACACAAATCCAAACACACACTTGACATGGATACCCTGTCCGCTCCTGAGTATGAGCTAGAAATATGGTGAAGAATAGATGGCTCTGTTCTCAGGCTCTGACTGCACTTCACTCCTACTAAACAAGTGAAAAAATTGTGATTCGGTGCTCTTGGCTTTGTTATAGTAATCTTTCTTCTGTTTGAAAACCTTAGAAGTTTTATCATCTGTCATCAGTTTTGCAGTCACTGGAGCAAATTAACTGTATTTTGCATGCAATCTATACTTTTCTTCAACGCCTGCAAAAAGCACATGTATCACCTTGTAATCAATTTGGGGATTCTGATAGTTTGAACAGTTGGTCTTTTCCCAGAGCTGAACAGACTCATATCATGTTACTTGCAAAAGAAACAGTCTCTGGTTGCATGTTTTCAGAATTGTCACTATAATTGAGTTATTCACAATATACCAGTAATTTGAAAACCTATCTCCACTGCCTGTATTTAGTTACCTGTTTCTCAGTCTGGTAGCACATGGGCAGAGGAACTCAAAAGTAATTTTCTAATGCAAAGGTGTTAGCAAAGTGGCTAAAAGCGCTCTAAAAGTCATTTATTTTCTGGGTGGCCTACTGAATGCCACCCACCTGGGCACAAATTAACCTAGCGGCCCAAATAGCAGGGCTAATGGGTCAGGTTCTCTGCTCTGTAACTTATGTAGTACTAAGAGTTTTCACTTAAGAGTGGAACAGAAGAAAAATGCACAGAATAAATGGAGAAATATGTCTATTGTGGCAGGCCATGAATATATAAGGTAACATACAATGTTTGTTGATTCAGGGAGGGCTGCATGACTATAAATATGACAAGCATCAAATACTTAAAACGCTAAATAAAATAACTAAATAGTACTAAATATATTACTAAAATATAATACTAACTAAAATACTTACTTTAAGCAGATGAATCTTAACTGAAAAGACTAACGTAGAATTGCAGAATTGCAGCCACATAATTTGCTTTCCTCATGCATCACCCTGAGAAGATGCACTGACACACCTGAATCGCAAGGCTGACTGAATCACTAGAGTGACCAGCTGGGTGCACAGAATTGTAGAACTAACCTTGGTTACCATATTCAGTGGAGTTGTTGCCTCCTGGAGGAGGGGGTAGGGATGGGTAAGGTGACGGGCCAGGACCCAAAGCTGCAATCATCTCCATTACATTTGGCATGATCATCTGGCTTGGACTCATGGTCTTAAATCTTTTTGAGGGAATGCCATCTGGGTCATCTTTGATGTGAATATCTGACTTTATAGGGACCGGCCTCCAACTGCAAGTTGGATCAATGGTAACTTCTTCAAACTCAGAGCTGTAAAATAATGTGAAAAATTTAGCATATCACCTGAACTTTTAAAAATCAATTCTGCTGAAGTTTTCGTAAGAATCTGCATGGTAACCAATGTTCTGAAATGCTCAGGTAAAATACAACATTAAGATCTTCTACTCCTCAAGCGTGTGCTGAAAGCAAATTTAAAAAATGGCAACCATGAGAGCACATTGCTGTGTTTATCCACAGATGAAATCCAAACATATTGATGTGGTTTGCCACCTGTGAATCAGAGGGACTGCTTGTAAATACAAGAAAGCATTTAATCCTCCATTCTGGCTCTTCCCTCTGCTTCATTGTCGAGGCTGCCATGAAGAGATAACCCAAACAAGATCTATGAAGCAGATGGAAACTGATTCACTGTATCACCTGCTCCACCAAGGAGCCATGCAAAAGAATATTCAAGTTCAATCACCAAGATCTATTTTGGTGTGACTATCTCAGTAGTCATTAACATATCTCCTAGTTGCTTAGTTTTGGATATGAGAAGTAAGATCACTTACTTTTGTATAGCGTTCAGAATACCCCACATATACTGGTCAACCTCCAAGCCCTCCAAGAGAGCAGTTTTACTAGAAAGGAAGAAAAAACCCAAACCTCATGTTAGAGTATTGCTAGGGAAAGAATGATCTGGGGCAAACAGTTTTAGTTCTACATCTACATTACCAGGATATTTACAACAAACAGATGAGATAAGGATACATCTACTTGTGTGTGTCCACAAGCTGTTCACATTATTTAAGTCATTTTTGCTAGTGAAATACATCAGAAATTTAAAGTATTTTCAAACAAAGCAGATCTCTCCTGTGAACATCTGTTAGCACTATTTTTTTTTAATTAGATCTTTCTCTTTTTTTGAGTTACACAGTACTATGCCTTCAAAGTAACTATGTATTACAACTATTTTACTTAAGATCAGCACAGATGGGGACAGAACAAAACAAAACCGGAAATGGTTTAGCTATGTAGGCACTTAGATCTGAATGCAGGTGCTCATGCTCAGAGAAACAGGACAAAAATTTAGCCTGGATGTATGAATACATGAATTAAGAAAGCAAGATGTCCAATTGTCGTGGTATTTTTAGCCAAACTTAGAAGACAGAAGAGATTTGGGTAGTTCGGAGAAAGCACTTGTGTGTTAGGATACGTTACGCATCACGGACAGTCATCAAAACAAGCTCATCCTCAGCCTGCCATGTCCGCAGCAGCAGCCAGAATGGACAATCTCCTCTGCTGCTTACACCTAACACGGGCTGGCACAGCAGGGATTGAACTGGAGACTTGTGAAGACCAACTACGAGCTGTTACAGCTGCAGCTGCTGGAGCTGAAGAGCCCTGGCTCCTCAGCTGAGGCTGGAACATGCCCGCAGCCCTGTGGACTGAGCACAGGGTGTCACAGACACTGAACTGGCCTGCAGACCTTCTGCGAATTTTTCTTCTCAGTTAAACATAAGGATGGACAGTCTGTAACCCCTTCACATTTTTGTTCCATTCCTTCTGCAGTATACTAGCTCTCTGGTCAAAACAGAAGGTTGAACTTATGCCAAGGTATCCATCCCTCTTTTCCTCTAAGCAACAACCCCAAACTTCTGCTCCTTGGAAATTTTTAACTTTTTTTTTTTTTTAATTAGCCTTATTCTGGAATAGAATCCTTCCTGCTTTCTGCTCTCACTTTAATTTGCACTTAATGTTGACTTGTACCTTGGAGGATCTAATTTCTGGGAACTGTTGCAGTCTCCAAAATTCCTCCTCTCCTTGAACACTGCCATTTACTGTATATCTGTAGGACTCAAAGCTCAGTACCTGAGAGAGGTTATTTAGCAGCCTTACTGAATGTTCAGCTGCATGAACAACACTTTACTATCTACACATTTAAGCTCAGTAATTTGGGGATTACAACAATAAAATTATACAAAAATAATTCTAGAGTAGACTTTTGCCATGGCATAGTATTGTCTAATAGTTTTTTACTTCATCATCTAGGGGAAGACAAACTCCCAGTTCGTTTGTTTTTGTGGGTATCTGCCTTATCAATGTAAATATTTAAGCTGCTTTTGAACTCTACACAATCCATTGATAACCTGTAATGAGAGCCTGCAGGTTACATATTTTGTGAGAAAATATCTCGTTATCTGTTTCTAAATTTCTAATAATCCAGGGTGGTAAAATATTGCAAGAATTCTCATTGGACTTTATGGTCTTAAGTAAATGTGATATATACACCTTATTTCCTAGCACTTCCTTTTTCTCCCCTTCATGACCTTAAATATGATCTGAATTTGGACAAATTGTGTCCAACTGCATTTCATGTAGTATGGTTGCACTTACTTGCATACTGGACACCGCCAAGTTCCTCTTTCACAGTTCAGTTGCAAGTAAGATTCCAGATCAAAGCACTAGGTATCAGAAAGAAACAAAAAAGAAAAAACCAAACCAAACCAAACAGAAGGAAATAAAGGGAAAATTCTGTATTAAATGAACCAGTCAGACAAAAGTAAAACTGACATGAAAAAGCCTGCTACCACTGAAAACTAAACCAAATATCTTACTTAATCCCTCTACATTAAACATATACACAGTTAATTATTTAGGCTGACAGACATAAATGCCATTTCACTAGATGCTCTCATATGATGACCAAGCTAAAGGTACTGTAACAACACAAGGTTGAGGGAATCCTGCCAGGCTCTGGCATCTACTCACTTGCACATGCTTGCAATCGTGACCCCTTGCCGGGAGCTGAATCCGCCGGAATGTGATCGGACACTTCAGAGACACTTTGATAGCGGTTTGCTCTACTCCATCTTCCCCATTTAGTGTTGCATTGCCAGAGGAAGCTGCTACACTGCTGAAGTTCCTCTTTACTGTTTGGGAAGAAGGCATGTGTATATGTGAGAAAGCACAAGGGTATTGTAAATTCCAACAGAAATCTGAAAGACCAACACTTCAACACGTAAGGGACAACTGAATGAACAATTTATCCACAGAGGTGTCTTTTGTGTAATTCAGGACATTCTCCTGAACAGACAAACCATCACATGTATATCAGCTACACCCTCAACCAAATCAAGTGTCATACAAGCACTAAAAGTAGCCCTAAATAAATCTTTCTCTTAGGTAAGTAAAAAACAAATATGGGGGAAAAGCCAGAGAGATTATCCTGGAATAGGAGAGTCCTCCTTAAGAACTAAGCTTGTGTCCTTGGAACTTTGTTACCCCTATCCAAATGGCCCTTAACGTTTGAGGATGCCAAGGATTTCATCTCCACACATCACGTTCTGGAAATTCCTTAAGTACAGCTTAAGGTTATCAACAAACAAGCAAATCTGGCGTAGAGATAGCTTATCCCAAGTGAACAGAGGCATTCTGGAAAGTCGTCACCCACACCAAACGCAGACTCACTCTTAGTGATACAATGTTCTGCTGGGAGGAGGCGTTTCTTTAGTAGACCTTGAAGTACGGAGCGAACTGATGGCCGGTGTACCAACTGCAACACGAACAAGTGTGACTGCAAGAAAACATATTTTGTTAGCAAGAGAACCAAACACACATTAAATGCACTCCTGAACAGAGCTGCACTCTTCCCTCGGACACTTGGCTTCTGTGAGAGTCTGAGGCTTAAATATGAAAGCTGGTTCTGCTCCGCTGCGCGCACGCGCTCCCTTCTGGATATCCTGCACACTGAGCAATTGCTCCACACTTAATGTATCCAAAGGCTTTAAAAAAGCCAAGATTTTCTGCATTTTCTCCCTCCTTAACATCCAGCATACATACAGCTGACATATTAATCTCTGACACCAGGGTTTATTTTTAAACTCCTGGACTGTCTGACACAGTTTAGCCTACCTGCCTGGCCTCAGACTACACTGGAACTTGCGAAAACAATTTGCAACTGATGTGCCTGGAATCAACTGAGTCTTTTTACGCAACACACTGCTCATTGTGGATTCACAGGATGCTGCTCCTGCTCTTAGCCACCAGATAAATGACATTATGCAGGAAAACAGTGTGAAGTAAAGCAAAATGGGTGGACGGCTTCTTGTCAAAGTGCCTCGCACTGTGACCTTGGGAGAGCTAGCAGCTTGCTTTATTGTCAGTGACAAGAGAACAGTCAGAAGCTCAGACTGGATTTGCAGAACAGTCTGCATTAAAAATACAGTACTCGTCCCCAAGAGTAACTAACCCATGGAAAAGAAGAAAGAGGAAAGTTGAATGGTCTAGATTGCATCATTGAGTATCAGCTTTTTATTTGAAAAATCATCACCAGCACCAACAACTATGATGTTGATGCTTTCATGACAAACCAAACACAATTTAATACCCTATATAAATGAAATTAGTCACATTAACAGTCTTCATCCCAATAATCTACTTCTACATTAACAAACTTCAGCCACCTTGTTACACAGGCACACGCAAGATGGGAGGAGATCAAACTCCCTTCCTCCCCTAGACCATGAACCTTGTCAGAGACATTGGAAGGACACCACTACATTCTGCAATAATTAAGCAGCAAAAACTTCCATATTAGCACTCTGACTGTGTTAACATCATCAAGTAAGAACCTTACCAGAACAAGGCACGGAAAAAAAGGAGAGTAAGGCTCTTTCAGCGAAAGCAACATTTGCAAACTGTTCTAAATAGCAAACTCAGCATCGGCAGCTGCAGCCGTGAGCTCGGCGTACTTACGCAACAACACGCCGTGACTGTAATTTGAATCGTGTTTCTTCCTGGCTGGCAGACGTGCTTTAGGTGCAGAGGTTTATGAGATGTCTTGTTGTCACCACGTTCGATGGTAAGTGGGGTTGCATTAACGCTGACCTGGACTGAAGCTGGCCAGTTTGTGTTCATTTGTCTGTCTTCATGGTGATAGCACTTAAACTGCAATTCCAAGTCAGACCTGCACAACAACCAATAAATCTTCCTTTAACTTTGCTTTCACATTGCAGAGGGAGGTTGTTTTGATGCTAGGAATGTTCTTTATCAATCAGATTATTTTTCTTGAATTATTGCCATTAAGGATATAACATACTTTCTTCATGAAAGCCCTTAACAGAAGCAAGTAATGATGAATTAGTGATGCAAGCATGCCACAAAGTTGTTCACATTTTACACTTACAAAGGACTTTTCAAGGTAACATCTCAAACCTCTTTGCAAACCTAGACCATGAAGTGTTCCTGCAGGAAAAAGAATGCTAACATCAAGCAGTTTCTTCCTGTGTTATGAGTTAAGAATGAGAAGGTAATATGTTGCAGTGGGTTGTGCTGGAAGACTGGATTCTTCACTACCTCAGAGCATTTAAAGAGCATTTGAAAGAGCACTTGTCAGAAAAAAAATATAAATACAGCTATTCCTGCCTTAGAACAGGTAAACCAACTAAGATAAAATGACTCCCATATCTCACCCCCCACCAAAAACAGTTTCTGTGATTCCAAATTAACACAGCTGTGGATTACATCTACCTAATTTAGACCTTCCTTCAGGACATGAATTCCTCCCACCTCTTCTATAATAACTTCCACACACTCTTTAGCTCCTCAGAAATTACTTCTATAACACCTCCAAAAAATGAAAAGGCTGAGATTAAGCTAATCACAAATTAAGTGGGTCGAGACTATGACTTCAATTTCATAAATGGGTGTTAACCTTGTGTTAGGAATGAGTAATTTCAACAAGAAATTTAAAAGAACACAAAACTGAATTGAACTGAAATGTCAGAATTCTGCTATTCGTGACAGCAAAAGACAGCTGAAAGTTCATTGTGCATACTTTAAAATCTACGTGCTTATTTCTTCATGTTGCCTGAAAGAAGATATCCTTGTAAGACCCAAGAGGAATTGCTCATTCAGGAGATTACCACTCTAACTGCCATTTTCCTTACGGAGATTTCAATCTGACTCAACATAATCTTATCTGGATTTCAAAACATCAAGATTTAGCACTGGACACAAACGTGGGCTTTCTAAAAAGAAAGTTATAGAATACAAATTACCTGACCTTTCAACATAATCCACCTATATGAAGTATTTTCAGACTTTTTTGTCACTATTTTGTTAACTATCTTTTGAAAGCTCTCTCTGCAAGTTCCACTCAGTTTCTCACGTCATGAGAACACACCACAGTGACCCAAACCTGGAGGGAAGCAAGGCTTGGTACCTCTGCTATAAAACCCAAGCATATGAGGTGAGCAGGCCTGCTGAGTGTCACGGGGTGGTGACAGAGCTCTGGAGACCCTTGTGTTCCCAGCACACAGCGTCTCCACCACGGGATGTTATTAATAACTGAGCGGTGTGAAGACTGTACCAGCTTTAAGGAGACATTTTCCCTGCCTTCAACCTTTCTGTTTCTCGTAACCATGAAAAGTTCCCATGGGGAAAAAACCAGTTGCATTGCTATTCATTATGTGTGTACACGTGAGAGGTTTTGCTGAATATTTTAACTGGAAGAAAAATATTGAGAATTGGCTCGGTTCCACCATTCTCTATAAAAACCAAAATCCATCCACACATGTGACTAATTCATTTTTCTGGCATCCATCCAGCCCCGAGTTAAATGTGAAATGACTTCATTACAGGACCATCCGTTCTCCTCACTATTAACAAGCTTTTCAAAACAGCAGACCTGAGCACAGCTTACCTATGAGTCTTCATTAAAATTAGTTTAAATAAAGGCTATGTGTTTGGTGAGGGAAGGAAGAAAGAAAGAACAGATATTAAGAAACAGCCTCATGCCTCAGTGCAGCACTATAAATCTACTGAATGAGCCAGCACAATCCCCAGTAGTGATTACTTATTAATAAGAACTGGCAAATAACTGCCAAAACTCCCTCTGCTGCGAGTACTCCACGATAATGAAATGCAAGTAAGCAATAACTGACCTCAAAGTTAGGTGTTAATTATTGGATGTGGTCTGCCTGCAATCTCCCTCCCTCCCAACCCCTGGCTCCCTCAGGGCACCGGGCCACTGTGGCAGCAAGGACTCCTGAATCCTGCCTTCAGCCTCAGCTTTAGAGCCAGAGTCTGTCCCCTGACAGGGGCAGGGAAGTGAGCACAGCTCTCTGCCTGCCTCACACCCTCCACACCAGGAAAACACAAGTCTCAAGTTATTCCAGTGAATGGAAAGAAGATCCTCACAGGGAAAAAAACCCTGAAGCTACACCTGTGAAGCAACCTCCACACAAGATCCCAAGCAACTAACCAGGCTCTACAGTGCACAGAGAAAGGTTCAAACAATGCAATCAGCAGCCAGGATAAACATGGAGCTACTTTCTGAGATAAACAGAACAAGGAGACAAAATTATTTGAAAATATATAAATTTTTAAAAAATTAAGGCTCTGATTGTCATTTGAGCTAAGGCTCTTTCACGAGCACAGCAAAACCAAAACATTCTCTGGAATCACTTACACAGATCTACATCAAATGCAGGGAAGTACCACCAAGGACAACTATTCCTCTGTGCTAGAAACAAGTATTCACTCTAAGTGAAAACCAGAAGCCTTTGTATGAGAAAAGCTATGTTCTGATAGTTCTGAGTTGTTCTTACTTGTGGAGTCAGAGAACACGGGGAATTCAGGAAGTTAGTTTCTGAAGTTTGGAGGATTTAAGCACTCTTCTGTCCAAATGATTTTACCAAGTCTCTAAATCAGGTCCTTACTCTTAGTGGGTTATTTTTCATTATCAGATACTCTGCAGCATTTAATTTAAGCAAAAACTGAAAGAGTGCTGCAGAGCTACTCCTGCACTCCTGCTAACATTTCAGAGGCCACTAAGCACCTAGGACTTCAGAGCCTCCCAAATGGAAGTCCGTCCTGGTGTGGTTTGGGCACACCCCATTCCTGTTTCACCCAGAACAGAAAGCATGGAATGGCTCCAGTGATTTTTCAGACACTGCAAGATGTGTGCTGTCAGCAAGGAGATGCAAGACCTATCATGAAGCATTTTAGAATGTGTTGTCTCTGGAAAATGACAGCTGAGAGTACCTGTGAGTTAAAAGGACATTTTTCCCATCCATGCTACAATTTTTGAAGTAAAATTCATGGCGAATCTAAACGAAGTGCCTCTGGCCTGGCACTCCTCCCTCACGGGATGCAAGGCCTCCTTGCAGCAAGGCCGAGCTTACCTCCACATCAGTGTCTGATGGACAGTTGGCCGTAAGTGAAAGACGTGGTTACTGACTGCCAGGTTGTGCTCCAGCCGGAAGGGCTCCAGGACAACCCCATCCCTCACGGGAAACGTCAGGCGCAGCTCGTCGTTGTGGTTGGCTGGGATCGAAGAGGGAGAGAAAGCGTGAACTTTCCCTTTTGCATCTGCAGTGTAATAATAATGTGTATATTTATACAGAATAGTAACAAATTGCACAGTGATCTGCTACTGGGTCTAACTTAGCAGGCTCATACACACAAAACAGAAAATCAAAAGTAACCACATCATCTAACTGATACGAGTGACAAGGCTCAAGCTGATAGCAACAGCACAGCGGTCTCCTATTCTCCCACACTTCACATTAGGACCTTGGAATTCCAGCCACAGACAGAAACCAGGCATGGCAAGAATTCTTGGCTTTTATTACAGGACAGGTTCTGTGTCAAGGCTTACTCTGGATTTGAAAACAAATCTCTTAATTATGTCAAACTGTGATAATGCTTGTTTTCCCTGCTTTGAATTGGGATTAACATTACCCAATTAGTTTCAACAATTTCATCTGCTGAAACTATCTGATGACCAAAGACACTGGTATTCAATTACTATCTGACCACAAAACCTCATGTTATGGGCTGGCTAACTTAGAGCTGATCTATGAAGTCCAAATGGCTTTAAATGCTGTGTTCTTGCCCAAATACTGCAGCCCACTTTCTACTTGATTTTTCAGCTATCCTGAACTCCAGAGTTGCAAAGTGCTAATGCAGCAGTAGTTATTTTACAGAAAACATAAGGATCTCCCAGCTCCCTAGTAAATGATATCTCCTACTGTTCATCAGTCACTTCAAAGCCTCAAACATCTCGTGCTAGTATCCAGTCAGAGAGATCTTGTTATTCCTGCCCTGTTCCCAGCCAAATGGAACTGTGATGTTGAGTGGCTTTGAAAGGAACATATATCCATTTTTGGCATAGTACTGAATACTCTTAAGAAGCCTGTATGGATCACAATAGAGACACCACTATAAATATTCACATTTTACCCTACTCCGCAGTGTTGTTCCATGAACGGCTTTGCCCTTGAACAACAAAGACCAAATGGAAGTTCATACAATAAACAAGCCTACGAAGCACACATAACACAACTCAAAACAAGTATTTTATCCTCAGGAAGTGTATCAAAGGAATAATTCTGGCGTAAAATCCTTACAACTTTAACCTGGAAGAACTTGTCGGATATTCTATTTTAGGAGGCGATAGCAATCCTTCTTTTTTCTGTCCACTGGCTCAAGTGAGGCTACACCGTGCATACACCTATTACAGCCTAGCAATTCAAGCCTCCCCCAGAGCAGCACTCAGAGCTCGTTTGCAGACTCTGAAATGCATGTGGCAGAGAACAGAGGGACAATAAATGACTGTGGGGGGCATTCTGTTTGCTACTCACTTGGAGGCGGTGGTAAAGCATTGATATTTGGTTTAATGTCAGGTGGGAATGGTGGTTTGACATCCTGGTTAGGTGACAGGTATGGAGGAATATTGCTCCCTGGTGTCATGGGTGGCGTGGGGTTTCCTGGAACAGGTGAATGAGGGTAATTTGCCACAGGTACAGGCCTTGATGGCTAGAAAATAAATAACATCACATTGTTATTGCATTCTTAAAATAAGAACAATAAGCCTTGTAAACAGCACTGTTATCAAACACTATAGACTACAAACAGGGGAGGGAGGCCCCTCTGTTTCTGGAGAAGAAACCACAGGATGTCCCATGAGGCCTTCAGGGAAGAGGCACGCTGGGAGAGCAAAGCAGGAACTGAAACCAGCAGAGCAGCCAGCTTATCTCAGGCAATTACCAGATATAAGCAAGGCTGCTAAAAGGCTTACTGTGTTCCTCTCAATGCTCTCTTTCCAAAACCAACCAGCCACTCACTTCAGTTTTTCCACACCACCACAGCCCACCCAGCCCTTTGTATTTCTCTGCCTTCCTCCCAAAATAGCCCCAGTGCACAGAAGCCTACATGAAAAACAAAATCCAAAGACAGGCAATTAGACAGTCTGTGCCCTTTTTACTTCCACCTATCCTTTCTTCACCCCTGTCCAACTCATCTACTCAGAATTAAAGCTCTGGGGGTCAGGGGATGTTTTTTATTCTGTGCACCTACAGTTTGATTCTATTCCTAGTTTGCTGCTAGGTAAGACAAACTGATAGAAAAAGGGTAGTTAAGTATAAATAGTAGCTATGTATTACAACACCATTGGGTTTGTTTCTTTTAATTAAGGGGGTGGTTGCAGTTAACAGAATAAACCAATAACCCCGATGCGAAGGAAGCTGACATTAAACAAAACTGCAACTGCATGGCACTCTCCTGCAATAGCTCATGCACCATAAGCAGAAACACAGGAGAGTGTCAGAAGATGAAAATCTTTACAGACAGCCCAAGCATCAGGACTTCAAATCTGATTCTATATCTAAACGCTGCTCTGCTAACCAAAGGTACTTGAGAGTACATAAGAAGAGGGGTGCCTTCTAAAATCTTAAATATTTAAGTTTCCATCCATCTTTGGTTTTTATCTTTAACACATACAGTTACTATCTCCACAATTATTAGAATTCAAAGGTTCAGGTTCTGTCTGTTGCAAGCTGGAATTTTCCCCCTAACCAGGATAATCTGCCTTTTTAACAAGATCTCTTCTTTCTAAGTGTTCCCAGAGAAGTCAATATTTGAATACAATATAGGGGATACACTGAGAAGACAACAAATTCCCTGTTAGAACTATCCTGTAAACAAAAAACCTAAACCCCACCTAAAATAAATACACATAAAATGTGTTTAAAAATACGTCACTTAAAAACTTCACAGAGGTCTTTTGTTATTTTAGCATAAGTGACTGCACTGGAATTATAGGATAGAGGACCTGTGCCCTCCTTGTGTTCCTCCTGGCAGCGTACTGCAAAAGCTGCCATTATACAACAGGCATTCCTTTGGGTACCACAGTGGGCAGCGTGGCTGCACACAGAACAGATGCTCCACAGAAAAGGGGTTTGCCTTCCCTTTTTTCCAATGGTGCTTTCTGTGTGGATCACACCAAACATTTCCAATTCAACATTAATGTGCAACTTAGAATCTTTCAGTCTACATTCAAAATCAGAATGCAATCCATGTACTTCAACAGCTAGTGCTTTAAGCAGGTCAGAACACCAATGGTCCTCCCCGTTTTTATACTCACTGAAGTATCTGTGTGCAACAGATCACTTTTATGTGCATTTCAAAGGCGACAAACCTCAGCAGGCCCTCAGTACAACCTTAGTTTGGAGAGTACAAAGTGCTCAAGATGTATCCATGAACAGGTTTTAGGCAACACTTTAACAACTCTAGTTCTTGCCCAAAACAAGCAGCATAGAGGGAAAAGACTGAGAAGAAAGGAGGTAGAGGTTGGACAAAGTCATGGAAGCTTCAGTTCGAAGATGAAACCTACAGCTGGAACACCTTTTAAGTTAGGCCTGGCTTAATACAACAGTGACCACTGCAGGTCCAAAACTGGAATGCTGCAATGTGGAACTTGTTTATTACAAATTTCCAAAGTTGTATTCTTGCAGGTTACCTTGAATAGGTGAAAATAGTACACCTGAATCCCATTAGGCACTTCTTTTTACAAGCTATTTTTAAAGCAAAACCAACATTTTCTTGTAAAAGCCTCTAATGAGCTGCAGCAACATTCAATTTTCTTTATGAACTGCTCTGAAGTTGCAATGCAACTTGGCTGATTGACTTGATTCTGTGATATCCAAAACATTAGTAAAAACACTGTGGTTTCTTTCTCTTTCCTTTAATTACGTAAAAGCAGTATCTATGAAACCATTAAGGTGACTTCATTCATAAATGGCTACCAGAATGCAACAAAATAATCTAAGAATTCTTACCTTGTAATACTGCCCCATGTTGACTGTTGGAGGAGGGTACTGCCCTGTGTTTTGCTGGCTCGGCATCCTCTGTCCAGGATAGTTAGGAGATGTGAGGGGTCTTGGAGGGTTGGGAGTGGGGTACTGACCAGGCTGGTTTGGAAACTGGCTATTTGGTCCATACTGCTGGTTTCCATAATTCGGCTATTTCGTGACAGGGATAAAAGACAAATACATGCTTTATGCAAGCAGCTTTCTTGTACTGATTATTAGCATACATTCAGTAGTAGAATCAAACAAAAAATCCTTCAGGTGAATAGTGCTCAAAACCATAAAAATCTTGCAAACCAAAGTGGGGTAAGACACATGCACTCAGCCTTGGAGCGTTGTCCAAGGGCACTGTGCTTGAAGAAACCAGAATTACAACCAGATGCAACGTTCACAAAATTTCTGTGTTTTTGCAAGTGCTACCACCCCCAAGCCTGAGGCTCCTTTTCCAGATGTAAAATGGAAGCATACAAAGAAATAGTAAAATAAATAAATAAATAAAAAATCCTGGCGTGGGCAAGCGAATAGAAGCTGTGTTGTCCACATCTGCCTTTTCAATCCAGCTGCTATGCTGGCCTTGCGCTAGAGTGTTTAGCAATCCCTTAACAACTAAAGAGAAGTTCTTTCTAGTCATAAACATTTTGCTAGTGCTAGCTAGGACTGTGCTGTGGTTTTGGAATCAAAGCCATGAAAATTGGAATTCTGAAAGTAGTAAAATGTCAATTTGAAAAATCAAGTTATCGGTAAGAAGTTTCCATAAATGAAGTTTTCAAAAAACAATAAGCAAATATCATCTGCAAAATTTCTGACCAGGAAAGATGCAACATTTATAGCACTGTTCAGAACTGACTTGTTGGAAACATGACCATATTCCTTTACAATGAAAGACCTGCTTCTGAAGCAGCAAAAAGAGATTTTGAAGTCATCCTTAAAATATGAAATCTGAAAACAAAAATTACAGGAACAAGCCACATTCTGTGTTTTCTGAAGTGTAAGTAAGTGGCAGTATTTACAGAGTGAAAAGCCTTTCCAGAGAAGCAACTCCTGCAAAAGCACATCCATTTTTAATTTCTGCTTAGTTTTTTATTTAGAAAAAAGTCATTTGCAGATCAGGAGAGAAATGTAGCTCAGTAAGAAATGTCTTCTCTATTTTCTGCATGCCATGGTGCTCTTTGCTGTCTATTTTCTGTAAAGTCTTAGTACCATCATTATCATCAGAACAGTATCATAATATTCAAAGCTCTAAACTCATTGAAGTCTCAGTTGAACACAGAATTTCACCAGGAAATGACCTCTGAGGATACCAAGTGATGGCTACATTTGTAAAAACGTTTAGGCGTACATAGGTGCTGAGAATTGCTGGAATTCTAAAAAGCATCTATCTACTGCCTAATTCACACCAATCTGAAGAGTAAAACACATTGGTGCTTTTTCATTCCGAAAGCTCATTTGTCTACATCTTCCATTGTCTAAATTTCTTTAAAATTTTGACCCTAAGTGTTTTGCCCTGGTCATAATACAAGTCAATGGCGATGTAATTTTGCCTACAAAGCCATTCAGATCTCCTATTACAACAACATGGGAACTTATCACACTCCAAACAAGCTTGTATTAGATAAATGCTGACAGAGAGAGATTTGAGCTCAACATTATTTAGATTCATCTTAGTGAACATGAAAATCAACACTCAAAAAGTTCGGAAAGCAATTGTTCTTCAAAAAAATGAATGCTACTACTATTGGTGCTTATACAATGTCTGTCCTGTATTTCTTTAGAAAAAAAAAGAAAGAAAACTCCAAGAAAACTCAGATCATGTATGTATTGGGCTCAAATGAAGTATTTCACCCTCAGTCTCTTTTAAATTGTCACATTAAAAGACTCCACTCTTGTGATGGAAGTTTGCTTAAGATCTGTGAAGTCATCATGAGAATCTCATGGCAATATTCTGAGGGTTCAGCTGGTTTGGGGCCTTTCTTGGGTTTAATGACTGTCACCTTGACTAACACAGCAAGGGCCAACCTGAATACTTTAGAAGCTAAAAAGGAAGAGCTGCTGCTGCTTAGATTTAATGGCTACACTCATACCAAGGCTAAACAAAGACGTACCTGTCCTAAAGGGATGCGTACCACACATTACCCAGTGCATCGTAACTTTCAAAAGAACAGTGTACACAAAATTGAATTTATTTGATTACCTCTCCTGGGTATGGTCTCTTTATGCCCTGTATAGGCAAAGACTGGGGGCGTGGGCCTGGATAGGCTTGCTGAGGCATCCTCTGCCCGTGGGTGCTGAAGGGACTCATTCCAGGAGGCCGAGGCTGGTTCATGCCCATGGGTGGCCCGCTCATGCTGGAAGGTGTCATTCCTGCTCCCATGCTTGCTGGGTTCATGTTGCCTGGCATAGAAGCAGGACCACGAGGACCAGGCTGGTTCATAAACTGGTTATTGTAAGCCTGAGTTGGACCCATCTGGAAAGAGGAACAAACCTTCAACGGAAGAAGAAGAAAAAAAAAAAAAAGAATAAAATGCGACATGCATTTATAAAATGGGAAGAGGAAGCTGAACATGCTTTTGGGGGAGGGAAGAAAGGAAGGATTTATGTCGCATTTTCCTTCAATGTTCTCCAACATGTGATGGGCAGTGACGTTATTTATAATAAAAGTCCCACTGGAATTGTAAAAGGCATAAGGGCGGAAGACAGAAGTAAGTCTAAGGTGAGAAATTAAATTGTTTCAGTTGGCTGGTTTAGTACTGTAAGGTAAGGTTAGAAAGTTGGCCGTGTAAATACAGCCCAACGCTCCAGTTTCTAAGACACTGTGTTTAACATCACTTGGCACATGGAACCATATACTTCAGAAGTCAGAGAAGTAAAAGAGGGAAGGAGGAAAAAACCTCAGTTGATCAAGCTGTTGTTCATTTTAAGTAAAAAATTGTTACATGAAGTCACGACATGCTAGAAGTTATGGATCACCAGAAACGCACATCTCACATAGCTGCTCTTACAGACAACATTACTAAAAAGTGAATCTCTCTTCTATTGTTGTTTACTTGTTTGAAGGGAAAAATCCCAACCAACCAACTGCAGTTAGCAAAATAAGAAATCGTCCGAGAGCCATAAAACCTACTGCAAGATTCTAGAACATTTCACTAGGCACTCAAATTTAGAGGGCTGGCAAAGGCAGCAATAATTCATCACACCAGATGCAGCTATAACTGAGTAATCTTCAATTTTTTTTTTAAGGGGCTACCCCTAAACTACAAAATACAGTTAGGCAAGCTTTATCAGGAAAAACATGGGAGACTGACTCACAACTACATACACACATTCCAGCAGTTGCTCATAAGTATCTCTAACCATGCTCATGCACAAAAAACCAAATACAGTAGGCACCCTAACAAACACAACAGTGAGAAGGACAGCCCAATTCCCTGTAATGGTACAGGTCAGGCAGGTATGAAGATGTAAGGATTACTCTCTTACCGGTCCATACTGGTTCATGTCCTTATTCTGGGTTTCCTGAAGGGCTGCCACAGTGGCTGTAGCTGTGGCTGTTGCTGTAGCAGCTGCAGCTGCGACTGCAGCGGCGGCGGCAGCTGCGGCTGGCTGGGTGAAATCAGCTGGTGGCCTCGTGTGGGGGGGAATCCCCATTCCTGCAGGGGTATTTGGGCCTCCAGGGTAACTAACAGGGAAGAAAAGAAAGAGAGAATTAAGATGTGCCTGGTGGATTTTATTTTGAATGTTGGTGTGATCCTCACCTGGAATTGTTCCAAAACCACCTATCAGTGACTAATGAAAGCCAGCAGGACAGGTAATTAGGTGTGTACAGGAGATACAAGGGTTGCCCAGGTGCAAGTCACAGGGCTGCCACTGGGATTGCAAGGCATCCCCAGCAGTTGTCTTGGGGCAGTGAACTGCTTTGTAGCTCTCTGGCTTACTGGGAAGCAGAACTGAACTCCTGAAAGTTAATGCCCCATTTCCTAGCAGTGTGGGGGCAGACTGCACAGCAGCATGGACAGCGGACTTCCTCCACTACAGCACGTTCATCTGCCTCAGTGGTGAATTATGGCAAGTGTTCAAGATCTCATAAAAGCATTTCTTCCTGAACCTTAGCAGAAAGGCCAGGAGAGACCCGATGCAATCAACTCTGCTGGATTCCACACAATGTATTCTGCAGTTCCTATCCATCTTATCTATTGATCATAAGACACACTAAGCTAAACCATGCCTTTCCTACTTCAAGACACCAAGTATCTTTATAAATATGGGCTAGTATACTGTGCCCATTTTAGAGATGTTAATACAAAGCTAAAGAAACTTTCTGACTTGTTCAAGGTCACTCAGTAGATTGGTGGCAGAGATGAAGGAAGAGGTAAGTTCCCTGAGTCCGAGGTTTATATTCTTCACACTAGACTGACTATGCTAACAGCAGCAGTCTTTTCAGCAGCCTTTGCAGCAGGACCATAAATACCGGTTTCAGTTAAGTGCCCTTACTACCCCCGTTTACAAAGTATAGACACAGAAAGTCAAAATGTAACTAACCCGAGGCTATTAGTTTTGGCCTGTGTGACTAATGAAAGTATTAATTTCCCGCTAATAAATACACAACATCTTTCTTAACAAACACCTGCATTCCCAATTCTTTTTGATTCTGGCTGTGGGTAAGTCTTTGGGCAGAAATATTCCATAGCACAGGAACCTACTTTGCCCAGTACTCAAGCTTACTCCTCCATATGCACATAGAAATTATACCATCAATACCTTTCACATCCTGGCCTTATTAAATGTTAATCACTCCTAAGCCTGTGGTCTGTTTAACAATCTCTCTTAATTAAAACTTTATTTTGGGGTTTATTAGAGCTAATTGATTGACCTAAGCCATTTCCATTTACTGTGATGAATTTCTTTGCAGTTTGGGTAGCTGATTTCCAAAGCTGTAAAAGCAGTATGTGCTTCAGTTAACCAGCATAAAATAGCTATTGAGACTTTATATAATTAAAATAAGCCCACGACACTTCTGCTAGGTCACTAAAACAAGCTTTATCAACTATTTACATCCATTTTCCAGCTCGCACTAGTAAATCTTACCTGCCACCAAAGCCTCCACTTCCAGGATAATTGGGTCGCCCATACATGCCCTGCTGTATGTATGGCTGAGTGGAGCCTGCCTTGGCTGAAAACTGTTGCTGCTGTCCAGCAAACTGAGGGGAATTGATTCCAGGGTTGCTGGTTGTCATCCCAGAAGCCATGGGATTTCCTGCTGGGTTCATAGGGTTGTTAGCATTTGCCATTGGATTTCCCAGCACCTGTGAGAAGAAACATGAGAATAAGGGGCTGTACCTTTAACTACTTCAGGGAAATTAAGTTGATTTGCTGCAGTCGTTAAATTAAAGCATAACCAGCCAACCACCCTGTACTCTGAACTCTAATGAGCATAGACCTCATTGATGTCAAGTGCACATTCCTGGTGATTTTTCCTTTAGCCGTTTCTAAACAAATACGAGATTTTCAACTAGATGGAACCCAAATTAATATGTTTATGAAAAAATTTACGAGAAAGACCTGCTAGAACTATGCTGTGACCATTCATCTGACTGCAAGAAAGGACATGCTCGTTTTTTTTGTTTATTTGAGGGGTTTTTTTGTTTTGGTTGGTTGGCTGATGCAGGGCTTTGAAATGGAGTAGTCAGTCCCACTGGCACAATGCAAATGGTACTACAGAGGCAGAGACTGTGGAAGAACATACTTCAGTAGCTTCACCTGTTCTTGAATTTAACTCTCTCTAAAGTGTACAGAAGTCTATTAGTTTTTTAATGTTTCTTATAAAAGAATCTTCTGTTCTCTTTTTAAAAGGACTTGTTTTGCTTGTTTAAAGGACTTTTCTTTTTCAAATTGCTATAATTTCCATGGAGATATTCATGGATCCCCTGCGTGAAATTACCCAAAACATCTCCTACTTGGGAAGAAACTTAGCGGGCCATGATTTTTGCAGAAGACTAACTCATCAGCTTCAGGCATTTGTGAAAGAAATTGGTGAGCCCAGCTCATTCCTTTCCCTTGAAGAGCAAAAAGACTTCCAAGAAATCCTGACATCCATTTCAATCTGCTCTGAATAGCTACAACCAAGCTTCATGTCCCAGAGTTTCACTGCTCCCTTGCAGTGACTCTGTAGAAGCATTTTCTTTCTTTGTGCATAACATTTTTTTCTTTCTATTGCACATTCCTCTGAAGCACCATGAAGAGTTCAAGTAACATTACAGTGTTCTTAAGATAGAACTAAACTCTGAGTATTTTTGTTAATCCTCTCCTTTTGCCTTTCTAAGTGTGAAAGAAATTACATTTTCATTTTCTGGCCAATATATAGACCGACGTGTTTACTCAGGTATTCCTCTTGCAGAAGGGATATCTTTTCTTTTAAGATGTTGAAATAAATCAAGAATAACAAATCATGTTATAGATCCTGTAACTGTTTCCTCTTGTTATTTTATTGAAGAAAGATTTTGCCGTAACCAGTGCTTACACAACTGCCATGTATGTATGGCTTGGCCTTGGAATAATTTCTTTTTCAAATGGCTCATTCCATAACAATTTTGTTTTCAATTTTCTTACCCAAATTAATAACAAAAAAATCCTCAGAAAATTTTGTATGGGATCTAACACCACTTGGTTTGAAAGAGGTAGAAAAGACAGGTTAGATTTATGTACCATTTGCACTCATTAAAGATAGTGATGTGTTTTGAGCACTTCATCTATGGTGTAAGTAGAGGCCAGACTGTCTGAGAGCTCACAAATAACTGGCAACTTCTTCATAAAAGCTGCTTCTTTTTGTACAGTATAATTCAATATACAACACAGAAGAAAAAGAGTGTTAACAATGGAGAGAGAAACAAATGAAAATCCAGGAAGTATGGTTCTCACCTGGGAGCCAAGAGCTCATGCTTTTGCTCCAATAATACTGAAATATTTTTGCAAAGGCAGGCAGCATTAACAGGAGAGACTGGAAAGAACATAGCCTAAAATTGGTAGTTAGCAACTCAGTGTGGGGGTAGACTTGGTACTGAATTTTACCAGCCCCCAAGTACAACCCAGTCCCAGGCAAAATCAACAGCTATTATTTGGTGAATCTGGCTAAAAATTTTAGCTTTTAATAAAACAACTCTTCACATTCAATCTGAAATTCCCACGAGGTTTGGGATTACCCCAAAACCATGTTTTTAGTATGGAAAGCACACAGTGCAAAATATGAGCTAAACCCAAGCCTGACATTTGAATGTAGCTAGAAGAGTGACTGATTCAAGCTCTCAAGACACCTCCTGTTCAATGCCACCAAAGAGGACATGACTGGGAAAAAAATGCACCGTGTACAACAGTGAAGACAAACACTGCTACTGATCCCAAGAGGATTTTCCAAAATAGGTTCCATTTTACTAACATTAGCAAAAATGCATATCTAGAGGGGAGGAAGCAGGAAAATGAAGCTTACCTGGCTTTGAGAGGTGTTAGTCACACCCCATACTGTGGTGACCACTGATAAAGAGCCTGGAGGCTGGTTGGTATTTTGTTGCCAGGGAACAGAATCATAAGGGAAAGACCCATCACTGCAAAAACAAACGTTCAGGAGGGTGAGATTTTGGAAGTTTAAACAGTAGCAAATTGCTGGTGGGGACAAAGGAATTAACACCTGGCATTACCTTAACTCTCTACTCCTCCTCCACTATTAGCCTAGTACTCTCAGAGGCATGAAGTTTCTTTAATAGCAATGTGATCATATCAAACCACACAGAACTAATGAATTCCTTAACTACATTGAAGCAGAGGGCTTCTACCATAAAAAGGTCTGTTAGCAATGAAAGTACAAATAAACTCAGGGGCAGTTTCAAACAAGGACGCTACGTTACTCAGAAGCACGTATTTTTTTGGCAATTCATCTCAAACTCTTCAACAATCACTGCTTCAGCTGCCTTATATCAATTCAATTAGATTTTGAGACCAGACTGCAGCTCCACTGTCTGCAGTGAGTCCCCAAATGCCCAGAAAAACCTTTAAAGCAATAGCAGTTCAACATCATTTGAAAAGTAAATTGAAATTCAGATAGTGTTCTCCCACACGATGGATAAGCTGCATGCCAAAAACGGTATTAGCTAATCAGCATTCTAGAAAATCAACTGCAGATATATAACACATCTTTCAGATAAATACGTGGATGAGAGGATTGGGTTTTTCCATTAGCTTTGTCCACAGATACAAGCAAACATTTCTTACAGTTCTTTTCATACAAAAGCATTGGTGGTTTCAGAATGAACACAGGATAGGTATGCATCCAGTGTAATTAATGAAGTATGTTAAATCCAGTGAAAGTAACTATCAATCCTATGACCGCAAAACATATTCCACTTGAAATTCGCTCATTCTCATACTATTAACTTCTAAATTAGATTTTTATTTGCATATATATACACATACACACAGGAGATCTTTCCTTTTATATATATATATATATCTACACACACACACACACACACAGAGACAGGCACACACACCCTTTAATAGACACACATTGCTCTTTCATTTTCAAATGCTATTGACTTGTATTTTATATCAAGAATTGCATTTTTGTCTTGACTACCAGCTATCACCGAAATTCCACCCAGGGCTAACTTGCCTAAAGAATTTATACAGGCTCTACATGAGCTCTATCAATGTGCTTACAATGTGCTGACTCTCCCATGTCCCCAGACAGTACTCCAGGCTTGGACCACTTCCTCCTTTTGTGCTGTGAGCCAAAATCAAGGATTACCTCTGTGTTTATTCTTTAGCCTGTTCGTAACACCAAGTGTAAATCATTTAAGAATAGGAATTGCATTGCACAGAGAGTGCACGTGTGTGTTGAAAACTGTCTCTGTCTCAAATAAAAAAAAATGTAATACCAGCAACAGCAACTGTGTAACACAAAATTAAAGAGTGAATACATTTCACAAACGGCTAGGAAATATCAAACAAATTCCACAATGCTGTGCCAGCACAAAAGCACTGTATTAGAACACAACTGCGAATTTGAACTGACCTATTTGTTTCAAAATACCCTAACTCAATCAAGCAATAAAATCACACAAAAAATTAAATTAGGGAAAAGAATAATTTCCCCTAACAAATAATTAGAGAAAATGAATGGTAGATTCTCTGTAAGATGCCCGACATGTAATGTTTACACTGACAGCATCCATGTAAACCAGTGTGTGAATATGGGCATATTGAGCACCTTGCAATCACTAAGTCCTGCCAGCCTATATTTCTTTAAAGTATTTTCTCTCAGAATCTTGCCCCTCTCATTCAGAGGCTCAGACAATGGCTTCAGTGACTAATACTTGCAAGTGACGCAATGCTTCAGCAAGTCCCTCCACCAGCATGGAGACAAATGATGACTAACCCAGAATTTGTGACTGCTATTAAGATTTCCTCTTTTATCTGCTCTGAATGATGCCTCCTACTTTACTTCCTTCTCTGACTGTTTCTGATGATGTCTGCTGTGTGATTTGTTTGGATATTTATGGCACATATGAGTGTTCGTGTACTTCAACGACTACAAAGAAGTTCTCTCCATGACATAAGCAGAGAAAGGACTCACTGAAGACATTCCTCTCTATTCCCCACTGATGTGCTGTGGACAGGTAATAAAACCTGAGGAACTAGGCAAATATTTTGCAAGTGTATGGGTAAATAAGAAGGGTAATGACAGGCAGGAATCAAACCACAGAGTCACTAAAGATTCTAATGCAAATATGCTGTACGGTTTGTAAACATACTCAAACTTTGAGCTAGCAATGCTTTAGCCTGCTCTTAAGAAGTTGTAACTATTACTTCACTTTCTTTGCCTCCTAAGCATGTTTCTCTTACCCATTTCTCTCCTTTACAGTACGCAGAAGAGATTTCATGTCTCATTCATTCATAGTTTTCAGTGCTACAGTCAGATCATTTGCTCAGTGGAAGGCTCCACTGGATTCTCAAAGAATATATCATCACTTCATCCTAATTATAAGTACAGAGTAAATCACTCAATTTTTACTATATTACAGTTAAAATGGGTGGCACGTCAAGAAACTACTGTTGACATGATAAAGCCGCCAGCACAACACAAAAAAGCCAGAAAAAGAGACCAAGTACAGGTTTGTTGAGAAATATTCATTGTGCACATTGAATTACATAATTATCACATTATCCAACACAGGACCTAGCTTTAAATCTCAGACACTGTTAATATCAGAAATTACAGCAACACTGAAACAGTGATAGATGTGCCTTACAGAACATGAACTTACATACTCCGACATACACTTACTGTCCTAAACCTCGTCCCTCAAAGCTCACCTTCGTTATCCCAGGAGAAATACCTGGCAATCTCATGGTTTGCATTCACTCTGGCCCGTCACCAATTACAAGCTCATCTGAGTGTGACTTTTGTCACACTGGATACGATACCCACCC
Organism: Atrichornis clamosus; assembly: GCA_013400975.1. Lineage (NCBI taxonomy): Eukaryota > Metazoa > Chordata > Aves > Passeriformes > Menuridae > Atrichornis > Atrichornis clamosus. Next base: position 5,212 of record WBMZ01007963.1, on the reverse strand, counting down.
TTCCTCCATCAAGTGAAGGCTGCCTTGGTTTCCAGCAGTAGGAGATGCTGGAACACGTGCCACTCAACTAGAGGATTACTTGTCCCCCCACTTGGCTCTTTCAACTTGCGCTTCTGTCCTTAGAACAACCCAAAGGAATACTCCCACCATCAAAGCAAAATCCATGTAAGTACCGTAATGAAACGTGACCAATCCGATTCTCATTTGCAAAAGAGCAGTGGCTTTCCACTGTTATAAAAAAGAGCTGTGAATTATCCTGAAATCCTTTTCTTTAAACTTGAAAATGGCAGCCAATAGAGAAAGAAGCTTCAACCTCTTCAGCCAAAGCGAAATGCTGCCCATGACATTGTTCCTGTTGAACTGTACAAGGGTAATTAAGTCTCTCACTGCACCCTGGAGGGCAGTGAGTCAGTTTGGGCTCAGCTGGAGTCCACTAAAAGACTATTGACTAAATTTATAATAGTGCTAATGAACCTATACGTACTACTGGTCAGCATTAAAGGCCAAACAGCAGCGGAAGCCACAGAGGTAAAAAAGGAAGAGATGAAGAGAAATTCCTTCTTAAACTATGATGTAGCAAAACTGCAATCAAACAATGAGGAAGGCTTTCTTAGCTACTGGCAAATATACTGAAACTAGCAGTAATACAACACCAATGTTGGATAAATTCACTGGTAGCTAGGTCTGAACAGCTTCTCTTAATCCCAGTACAAGGAAAACAGAACCAGGCAGATTGTCCAGCCTCACATGAAAAGTTACAGAGCTTATGTCAGACAGAGACTGAAAGTTATTCTAATAGAAGTTGATAAAAAAGTGACCTCTGTAAATTAATACTAGTGAATTACTGTAGTTCGTACATGATTTGTTGCACTTTTTGCTGTATTTTAAATATGTTTATGTTGTCTTTAAAGCAACTGTATATGTATCTGATACTCTATTTACATGTCTTCATAGCTTGAGGAAGGAGAGATTCAGATGGTTTAGTGAAGTACACATCCCTAGAGCACTGGTACTTTACATATTGTGGAGGAGGGTGAAAATTGGAATTACACCTTCCCAGTGATTTCCCACATCGCCTGTTGAGAAGGCCAGGTGTCTAAAATACTACCTTTATAAAGCATCTATCTCTGTTTTAAACATAGAAAACCTGTCAGCTACTGCAGAAAGAAAAGCACCAGATGTTGACTTTCTAAAAAAATCTTTTCAGTGGCTAGTTTCTGTTGCTTACCTTCAAGCCAGCTTTACAGTTTGGCAGGGGTCTTTAACATCTCTGAAGCACAGTCATCCCACCTGAAGGGTAGTTGACACACACAACTACAAAGAATTCACACAAACCTCAAAATCTACCAACTCGATCATAACTTCCTCAGTTGACGCCAAGGCGAGCAGGTAATTTCCACTGTAACACTGACTGTCATTTCTCCCACATCTTTTTTGTCACCCATGGACACCTGAAGAGGAGAGCACTTCATGACAAGTTGTGAGGTGTCAGAGGTCTACACAGGCAGAACACATCTTTGCAATTACACATGGCCAAATACCAGAACAGTCAAACTACAGCTCAAAGCTGGGGCCGCTGGCTCTGTTTCTGCCTGATGGCACCCCTCTGTGCCTGCACCTTGCTCTGCCCCTGTAACTGCCTCTGGGCACGTGTGTGCTCAGGGTGCTCAGCACCCCTTGGCTGTATTCTTGGTTGGAGCCTCTAGGTGACACTACTTTAATACAAACGAAACCATAACGATTTCCAAACAAGGCTCCTTGCCCCACGCTTTTCCCCCTAACACCTCATGCATCTGCAGTGGGAAAATATCACAAATTCCACAAACAGAACAGGTAATAAAGCCCCAGGTAACAGGAGCACCAATACATGCGTTTCATGCTTGTGTTGTCTCACAAGTTAGGCAGCTTAGCTTCTTTCACTCAGGTTTAGTTTTTGTTTTACTTGCATTTCTTGAGTGAACACCACTCACCTAGCTTTAATTATTACTATCGATTCAGTTTGCAATCCTTCTTGATTAGGGTACCACCATGAACCTAGCCTTAGAAGTTGCGAAAAAAAAAAAGGAAACAAAAATAACTTAAATCCTTTCTGGAACATGTTAGCATTTCATACCAAAAAGGCAGTTCAAATTCAGTATTTGCACTGCACCAGGCAAACCTAATGACTTGACAAGCTAAGAATCCCTGACAACCTATTAATAAATAACAGATCTAATGGATTTTAATTTTTGCTTTTGGTCAAAGTTCCACCGGAAATATGCCTGGCCTTGACTATTATTTGAAAAAAACCCTACTGTGATGACTGAAAGCCAAACTTTCTTTTCGCTTACAGCCGATCAAAAACATTTTGGAGATGTTTTTATCCTCTGTGCACCATCTTCATACACCTACAGGGCTTGGTCAAAGTGGTTCAGCTTGAACACATAACATTACCTTTTAGTCTCATTGACAATTATTAAACACATTACTATTAAAAAATCAACAACACAAAATTGAACCAAGTTATCCCTTGACCTTTTGCGCTGTGTTTTCCACAGCCTGTGTAAAGCACTCTATGTAAGTTGTCCTCTGTCCACACAGAGGAACATGGCAGAGCAGGAGACACCAACATAGGAAGGACACGAAGACCACTCACAGTCAGCAAGGAAATATGAAGACATATTGTAAAGGAAACAAAGAATAAGCACCTCTGTACATCACACACTGACATGAAGCAAACTAAAAGCTGATGTTGTGTACAGGTACCCTAAGCTGTTTATATTCAAGACGAACTAAACGAGGGTGGTGTAGTCAGTCTGAATACTAACACTGACTTTAGATGGCTAGCAAAAATTAGCTTTTGTCTGATGCCATCTATATAATTAATATTTTCTTCAAATATCTTCCTCTATTTAGCATTATTATTTTTAAAAGTTTGAATTGTATTGGCATAAATTAAGGCTCCATCCTGTGTTTCATAAAGTAAACACCTAAACACACAATCCCAGCCAAATCATTGGACGTTTTTATGCAATGTTAAAGGGAAAAAAAGCCAATTTGGAAGCATTCTGCAAGACTTTATTTCCCTCCACTTCTTAATGATCTGACTACAAATATCCAGATCTTACAAAGAAAATACACAGTTCCAAAAAATATCCCATCACGATTTCGCAAGTCTGTTGCTCCCCTCCACTTTGTCCAACAATATGTTGGAGACGAATATGTTCTCTAGCCCTTTGGAAAGCTTTGATTCTCCCAACTCCAAATGCACAGAAGATCCATACCTAGTCCTTTCCTATCAAGAATTACCTCAAGTGTTGTTTCAGTACTAGATGTTGCCTGTACCGTGAAGAGGAAGACTGGAAGTGGACAGAAATTTAATAAATCACTGCAAAAAGAAGATGAATTTTTCTGGCAAACCATTTGAGAACACAGAAGAACTCCGAACCCCTTCTAGGTGAGCAGATGTAGGTGAAGCAGTCAAAAGGTGAAAGCAGCAAGCCATTTATCAGCTCAGTGGTTTGGATGGCACCTGCAGCTAGCAGGTGGCTATCACCCCCTGCCTCTGCTCTTTTAAATATCCACACGCACATTTATAATAACCATTCATGCAGTCACACACATACCCACAGTACATCCGTTTGCATGGAGACTGAGACCACAAAATCGAGCTGGCAGTTCAGCAGGTGATACAAAGCACCTCTGGAAGCGGAAAGCCCCTTAACTTTTTCTTTATAGTTGTGACACGGCCTGTGAGGCCTGGATGAGTTATGACTGCACAAGGCAGGAATGCTGCCTTCCATTTCACATTGGGTTGCTACAGATCAGGCTGTGACACCCTTGCTGCTGTGCTTCCTGGCGCCTTACTCTACACTCAGTGTCATCAGTTAGAGCCATGCCTGCAAGCATCACGCCGCTCAGCAAGAGTTACTGCATCTGAATTTAACTCCTGAAATTACAAAAATGCATCAGGCCAAATAATTAGATTAATTCATAGGTTTGTGACTGCAAAACCCAGCATCTCCCCTGCATGCACACACAGTCCTTCACTACAGATTTCATGTATGTCCACGCACACGTGTGTGCGCATGCAAAGGTACAGAGATAACACAACTTATTTCTGCCCATGTGGAGTAACTGATCACAGCTATGCAGGTAAGAAACAAATGCTACTGACACCCACTTCTGCCTCGAAGAAGCAGAATGGGTTACATTGTCTGACATGGGGACTACAGCATCCATCTGATCAAAGGAAAAAAGATTAAACCATCACACCCAGTTCTATTGTCACACAAGTAGACCATGCAATGCAATACTACAGCCCAGATTACAGTTACAAAATCCACCGGTAACAGCCCTTTTATTAACATGCCACCTGTTACCTTTTTCAAAATGCTGAAATTATCTTATGATCGTTTTCAGCTTGACAAATGCAGTTTAATCTTTATTGCATCTCACAGCACAGACCTGCTTCATCCATGTCTTATTTATCTCACGTGTGTCGGAATGCAACCCCGAGCCCTCAGTCCCCCCCTGCCACCAGGCATTCCTTCTGCTGTGCTTTATCAATATACCTGGGTTTCCATATCCGACTGCTCCTTTACAATAAAAAACACACCCACCCAGTATTCTACCATTGCCTGTTGCCTTGGTAATCCAAATGCCTGGGTACTCGCTGATTATCGGCGAATGAGACTCGCATTGTTCACACCGCAGCGCGTCTGCTATGTTAATGTGAGATAATGGCAGCCAGAAGACTCCTTTTGTTCCCAGCTTTGCTGTTTATTCATAGTGCCTGGAGGTCAGCGACTGCTACAACAACCGGGGAAGGAACCGCTGAGAGCGTGAGCAGATTCCACTTCTGCTTTTGCCTCTGAGACAGGGGGAAACACGAGCAGCCCCGCACAGCGAGAAGGGCACCGGGAGCTCTGCAGTCTGACTCACGCAAGGTGTAGCAGGCGGCTCGGAGGAAGATGTGATGGACTTGCACTTCCGAGATTTTAGATGAAGCTGATTTACGCTCCCCGACAACAGAAAAAAACCGCTTTCTTCGAGAGGCACGGCGGGAAGGGAGGGAGCGAGGGAGGAGGGGGCAGCACAGCACCGCCGCAACTTACGGGAAGCGAGCCGGGCTGGGGGCTCCGGGCTGGCCGAGGAGCGGGGAGCAGGGAGAGCCCCGCCGAGCCTGCCGCGGGCAGCGGCCGGGCTGAGAGCGGCGGGCCGGGCCGGGCCG